>PVJO010002911.1:61057-133141 GCA_004026905.1 Hystrix cristata | reverse complement strand
AACAAATCCCCAGTTGCCCAGGAAATATCAAAAAGAATCAACAACTGGGACCTGATCTTGTTAAAAAGCTTTTGCACAGCAAAAGAAACTACTAACCAAGTGAAGAGACAACTCACAGAGTGGGAAAAAATTTTTGCCAGCTATTCCTCTGACAAAGGACTAACATCTCAAATATATAAAGAACTCAAAAAAATCAGATCCCCCAAATTTAAAGACCCAATCCAAAAGTGGGCAGCAGAAATGAATAGACACTTCTCAGATGAAGAAGTAGAAACAGTAGATAAACATATGAAAAAATGTTCAACATCACTGGTCATTCGAGAGATGCAAATCAAAACAACCCTGAGATTCCACCTCACTCCACAAAGAATGGATATTATCAACAAATCAGCCAATAACAAATGCTGGAGGGGCTGTGGAGAAAAAGGAACACTTCTCCACTCTTGGTGGGAATGTAGATTGGTACAACCACTATGGAAATCAGTGTGGAGATTCCTCAGGGAACTAGGACTGGAGATCCCATTTGACCCAGCTATTCCACTTCTTGGTATCTTCCCAAAAGAATTAAAATCATTATACCTCAGGGATATATGCACACCCATGTTTATAGCAGCACAGTTTGTAATAGCTAAATCGTGGAAGCAGCCCAAGTGACCATCAACAGCAGAATGGATTAAGAAAATGTGGTATTTTTATACAATGGAGTACTACTCTGCCATAAAGAATGATAAGCTTGAGATATTCCTAGGTAAATGGATGCATTTTGAGACCATACTCCTAAGTAAAATAAATCAGACACACATGTTTAAATACCATATAGTTTCTCTGGTGTGAGAAACTGAAGTGTAAATAAAGATTAAAATGTATTATATTGGGAAAGGGAAGAAAGTGTCCAAATGGGAAAGGGAACAAGGGAGGGGGAAAGGAACAGAGGGACAAGACAAATAAGAAATGGAAGGAAAAAATAGAAACAAATCTTTTGTAAATAGGGAGGCTGGAGGGGGTGAGGGGAGGGGAACGGGAAAAAAAGAAGCAACAAGATATATCATGTACAGGTACAAATCCCCAATGATGAATGTTATCAATATGTATATCGAAAATGTACCATTAAAATAAAATTTTAAAAATAAATAAATAAATAAAAATAAAAAAGAACTAACATCCACAATACATAAAGAAATTTCACAAACTAGTGGATATAAGACATTCACATAGAAAAATGGGCAAAAGACTTCAGTGAATACATCAGAAAAGAGAAAATTTAAATGGCCAATAAACATGAAAAGGTTGTCAATGTCATTAGTAACTAAGGACATATAAATTTAAAATACAGTGAGTCACCATTACACATTCAAAATTGGAAGAGTTTTAAAGTCTAGCAAGGATATAGAGCCAATAGGAATTTTCTAATGCTGCCAACCACTGAAGCTGAAGCTATCAATCCCAATTACCTACCAATTATTTATCCTAGAGCAGAGATAATCAGTCATCAGGCACCATAATAACTTGGAGGATTTATTAAAACATGTTGTTGGGCCTCACCCCCAGAGTTTGTGATGTTGGGAGGGGAAGCCTGGTTGGAGGCAGCAGGTCCCTGGGGATGTGGCCTGGAAGGGTTTCTCTCCCTCTCCCCTCCCTTGATCTGTCTCTGCTTCCTGTCTGCCATGCTATGAGCTGTTTCTCTTTTGTGATGCCCCCTCCCAAGTCGCCCTGCCTTGGAGCCAGCTGACTGTGATTGAAATCTCTATGAATTGTGAACCAAAAATAAAACCTTTCCCCTTTAAAAAAAAAAAAAAGAATACAGTAGTCCTCTCTTATCTGCAGTATATTTTTCTGCAGTTTCAATTATGCTTGGTCAACTCCATTTGGGAATACTAAATGGAAAATTCCAGAAATAAGTACTTCCTTGGTTTTCTATTTTACACTTTTCTGAATAGTATGATGAAATCTTATAGCATTTTTCTCTATCCTGCCTGGGATATGAATCATCATCACTCTGTCCAGCATATCAGTGCTGTGTATGCTGCCCATCAATTAGTCATGTAGTAGACTTCCTAGTTATCAAGAGGACTATTATAGTCTCACAGTTCTTGTGTTCAACTAAGCCTTACTTTATTAATAATGGCCACAAAATGAAAGAATGGAGATACTGGCGATTTTATCACACTACACTTTTATAATTGTTTTAGTTTATAATTAGATATTGTTATTAGTCTCTTCCTCTGCCTAACTTACATCTTAAACTTTCTCCAAGATGTTTATATATAGTATAAGTAAAGTTCAGTACTACCCCTGGGTTCAAGCCTCCACTGGAGGTCTTAGAATGTATCTCCTATGGACAAGAGGTGCACTACTGTAATTTTATTCAAATCCATTCTTTTATAGATGAGGAAACAGATACCAAGAAGGACTAAGTGGATCTCCATGGATCATTCATCTAAAAAAGCAGATGATAGTGGTGCTGGTACCACCATGTTAATGGTACCTTGATTGTTTTGAATGTTATTTTTTTGTTAGAGGTTGATTTTAATTTAGTTTCCCTCATTATATCATCTGTTCATATGTCAATTTCTTATTATTTCAGGTTTTGCAGATGTTTCTAGTTTTGCTTCTATTTTGGGTAAGTTCAGAATTCATTTCTTCTTCAGTTGTCCAAGTGCTGATGGTGGTAACCTATGTGTGAACACATTGGTTACCTTGGTTTCATGCCCTCATTTATCAGAATCTTTTTTTTTAATAAACTGTCCCTCCCTATACCCAATAATTGCTCAAATTCTGTTAAATGTTGGTATTCCAATAGTGTTTCTCAGATTTCCTCTCTCCAATGCACTCTGCAAAATGCCTGGCACTAATATAGTACATTTTCTACCTTCCTTAGAATGATTTCACTAACCTGAGCATTTTGTGTTCTAATTAATTTGTTCTTTACATTTTTTTATACTTCTTTTCTGGCATGATGTAGCAATGGAAAGTCTTTCATAAAGATCATCCATTAACAAATAGCTTACCTCTCTTGTTCAGATCCAAGGTGAAAGTAGTTTCTAACCCATTATAAGATACACATATGTGCACGCACGCGTGCATGCACACACGCACACACACACATACACACACACACCCCAACTCACATCCAGTAAAAATGGCTTGCAAATCCAAAGCAAGAAGCCTACTGGATTACTACATCCCTCATCCCCTGCTCTTCTGAAACTCTATGAGACTGCCATACCTCCTTAAGAAATTCAATTTTAATGACTTCCTTTTCACTCCCAAATTGAAGCTGAACTGACAGCTCATTTCTAACACACTTTAAAATTACGTCAAATTATCCACAATACAGAGAATCCATTGTACATGTTATCCAAACTGTAAATAAACTAAAAACAGTGCATCTTTAGTTTTATAATGTATTATATTTCTGAAACCAAATTACAGTATTAATTATATTTAGCTTCAGCAAATATTAACATTTCTTTATATCCCGTAAGCCCAAACAGAAAATGAAGAGACTTGAATGTAAGCCAGAATCATGCTAAGCCCCAAGAAGAAAGCCAAACTGAAAGTTTAAACCACTAACAATAACCTACTGAGCAGTTAATTCCCACAGGGGAGGTCAGCTGTATGCTAGCATTTGTTTCAGTCTCTAGATGGTCAGTCTGATCTGCTGCCTTCCACACTTGATGATCCTTCCTGGCCTTGTCGTGGCCTAGTCCTTAATATCCAGAAGTACCTAAACTGCTTTTAGTGATATATTTAAGGCTTTCAAAGTAGATAATTAAGGGCTGGAAATGCCATTATTTTTACAGTTTCAGTGCTTACCTCTATGAGTAGTTCACTTTATGTGTGCTTTTGACTGAACTGTTAAGGGTCCAAATATTTAAAGTCTGGAAGGTGGCAGTGAGGGCAAGGGAAGGCAAAATCATGTTCACAGCATGATTCCTGAAAACATCAAAACATTGTCTGTTCTTGCTTTTTGTGAGGGCAGCCCTTAAGCTATTCGTTCAGGTCTCTGTACCAACTTCATGATGAATGAGGTTTTTCCAAGGGCTTTTACACACAGCACTGTTATTTCACTAGGGCTTAGTGGGTACTTTAAACAGATGAAGACAAAGAAAGCCAGCCATATAATTCAGTGTCTGATTGCTTTTCCACATGTCAGTGGTGAAAAGCACAACTCTCCCTTGAGCAGCTCTGAGTGGTTGCCTGATTGAATCTGGTAAAGGCTGATAAATTTTGGAATGCTCTTTCAACTCAAGAAAAATAGCATCTAGGTGGAATACTGTACTCAGGCACTCTGCACCTTACAAGAGAACCCTAGAAATCCATGCATTTTGCCACTGGACATGAAGAGGGTAAAGCTAAAAGATATTTTCCAGACTCTCCTGAGTAATCAGCAATGTCCAGAGGATGTGATCTGACCCACTTTTTTTTGAAGTGTTAGGTACAATTACAATGTATAAGCTGTAGGTTATAAATCTATAAAAAATAATTTTAAAAGTGAGCATTTCCAGAAGTGACATTTTAAAAGAACAGATGAAGTTTGCTGTTGCATTGTATCGCACTTGATACTGCCTAGGGACAGACAAGTGCCACTGGTTTTAAGCCAACAGCTTCACCAGGACAGGATGACAAAAGAGGGGTAATATTTTGATCCTTATGGAGTGTGCCTTTGGAGCCCAGGCAACCATTCTGTGTCCATAAGTTACAAAATTTGATCATATTGGAGCAAATTGACATAAGAAAGGGATAAAGAACAGGATTCATCCTTGGAATACAGCTTAGTACAAGGTGGGGCAGGTTGCATTTGGTTGCAACCTGAACTCCCACAACTCTACTTAGTTTCAGGCGTATAGCCATCTGGTGCTTCATAAACTTCCCTTGAGGGTACTTTTTGCTTATATATTGCTTTTAAACAGTTGGTGTAAAAGGCTTTAAGTAACACATCCATAAGTAGAAGTTCTCCCTAAGACTCCAGGCACAGTATATTCCATACAGCTAAATAACAACAGCTTACAGTAAAATTACGCATAATCAATAGTCTGTCCACTGATCCAAATACCCCAGGGCCCCATCTCTGCAGAGTTTATTGTACATATATTCCAGGCACTTATATGGTGAAGGCTATTGATTCATGCGCAGCTGTTTTTCTCCTGTTAGTGCACGACTATTTTCAAGTGTTTTACGAGACCAGATGTTTTAAGAGAAAGCTGAGTACCCGTGTTTCCTCACCTGGCACTTTTTTATTTACATAAACAGCAGATTGCAAGGCTGCTGTCATTTTGATACTGAGCAGGTAGGAGGTGCAATCACCAAATGAAGCCTGTTTGCTTTGACATTCTCAATCAGAGGTTCTCCATCTACTCTCCTCCTCACAAGGGCCATCAGAAGAGACCCTCTGTCTTCTTGGGTCACTTTCTCTGAAAAGGACTTTTTTCCCCTCCACTCATTCTCTGATTATTTCTCCCATAAGATTATTTGAACCTGGCTTTCCACAGAGACTTCTTATGCTGGAGAAAGCTGAAGACACCGATGTCCTATATAGAATGCAATTTTCTCTGTTGGGTTTGTACCTGCTGCAAATGGATGAATTTAGATAACAGCTTATTCCCTGAAAGTCGACTCGTACTTCTGCTTGAACCTACTGCAAAATCAATCCCACATTGGTGCTATAAATGTCTGTTACCATGGAAAAATATATTCTGCCACAGAATGATCAAAAGAGGCTGCCACTTGTGTCATTTTTGCATCAGCAGAACACATATAGACTTTGAGGATGTTTTCCTTCCTAAAAGACATGATTTGGGGGTATTTAAGCATGGAATATAGATGGATTTGTGCCTTTTCTAGGATGTTAAGTGATTCTCCAAAAGTATCTTAGTAGGTAAGTAAAGATATTTTGGAAATCCTTACTCCATATAAATAGTTCTGTTGGAATTAGCACAACTATTCAAGTGACTTCAGAATTACACTAAATTTAAACTATCTGAAGTTGCCAGCTAGGAGTGGACAGAGACTGATTGTCCTTTCACTGCCTCTCTGCCCAAATAGATGTGAGCTTCCACTTCTCAGTATTCATGTTCAAAACAAATTTGTTCTTTCTACCACTTCATCATCAATTCAGGTATACAGGAATTGTTTTTCAAATGACTATTTCATATCAAGCTCCCTTTAACAATGAACTAGTCAATTCACAGCCAATAATTCAATCAACAGTTACACAATACCAGTTCAGTTTATGTACTCGGCTGTCTGCCAGTGACACTGGTGTAAACACAACCATGGGGTAGTAGGGAAAAAATACAGAGACGGATCATTCCACTAAAAGAAGCTTGGTCAGAAGAGCACATGAAGCAAAATAGGAAATTTTGACTTTGAATTTCTATAGCTCTCTTTTCCCCTTCCACTCATCTTAATACTCTAGTCTGACAGTGTGAAGCACTATTATGGTTTAGACCTAAAATGTCCCTCAAAAGTCTCACATGTTCAGAGGCGGGTCTTTCAGAATGTGATTGGATCACAGGGTGGGTTACTTCATTGATGCTTTCATAGCCAATTGTGCTATTAAGAGGTGAGAACTGGTTGAAAGAGGTGGGCCATTACAAGTATGACCTGAAGAATGTGTTCCTGACCCTGGTTCCTCCCTTCACTCTGCTTCCCGGCTACCACTGGTTGAGCAGCATTCTGCTCCCTCATCCTTCTGCCTGCCTTTTCTGTCTTGGAGACAGCCAACTATAGACTGAACCCTCTGAAGCTATGAGCCAAGTAAACCACTTCTCCTTTAAATTCTGAGCATCAAGTATTTGGTCCCAGCAACAAAACAGTTAGTTGACTAATATAAGGACTAAGGTAGTATAAGAAGATAATAAGTGGAACTTTTCCTTCAATTGTGGAATTGCACCTAAAGTTTCAAGACAACAGGTGATGAGAAACCATCTTTCTAAGGATGGATGTTAAAGTATTCTCATAAGATTTATCAAAGATGACAGAACTAGTCTATCAGTGTCAATCTTCCACCTCTGGCCCACATGAGAGAAGGCTAAAGAGTCACTGAGGAGTTTAGTTAAAGGCATATAGAAGTAGAGAGAGGCCTACTGCTCTAGTCTACCTCACACAGGCATTCTGCCTCCTGCCAAAAGAATCAATCAGAGATCCTGGAAGTTTCTATTGCTAGGAAATGACTTCTTCCTAATAAACGATTCCTTACCAAGTATATGAGAGGCCAGCCCTACGTCACTATGGAAATGAAGTGCAAGAAAAATCTTTGGAGAAATTAACATGAATCTCTAATTTGGGGGAAATAAAGACTAGAGTCAGCCTTTTACTCGTACAAACATAAAATAGGAGGATGATGAGGCAAACGACAATAACAGGAACAAAAATTGAGGGGAACAAGGAAAGACTGCATTGACCCAAACTTTAATGGAAGTAGATTTGAAGTTCGGTGGTCCGGGGACACTTTGGAGGGTAGCAGGTACAAAATGCCTTCACAGGGCCCACCCGAGGGAGCTAGCTGCTGGAAAAATGCTCCCCAGCAGGAAGAAGCTCGGGTATACTGTTGTGGGTAGGAACGTATGAGGAAAGGTCACAGGAAATTAGCTGGGTGTGTGCACTAACCCAAATGAGGAAAGAGTAGAAAGTAGAAGAGGGTTGAGGGAGCCACTGGGCCCTGGTAATAAGAGTAGACACTCATGTCCAGGTTTAGCAGCATCAATCTTTGTCCTTTTTCCTCTAAAACCACCCTCCCCATACCACTGACCCTGGGAGCAGCAAGAGCAGAGCAAATTGAGAAGGGCTAGAGAGCACAGAAAGCAAAGAGACCACACTTGCTTCCCTTCTCAGCCCTGTAGCAATTCCACAGCCTTAGCAGGGGAGGTAGTCAGAATCTTTGAGTTGGATGGAAAACTGAACTAGATTGACTTCGTAAAGCCACTTTAAAATTGGACTCTCTTTAAAGGTGAAAAAGACAAAGAAGATGCAAATTCTTCTCTAATAAAGAAAGTGTTATCCAAAAGGACTTGCTCTAAAGCAGTATAAGAGGAAAGAAATAAACTACTCCTAATTGAGCCAGCTCACCCCATTCAATAAGCTAATTACACTAGCTATGTCAGAACTAGCTATGGCAGAAGAGAAGTGAGCAAAAACTCAGTAGCTTTGTAGGTTTGTTTCCCTTAACAAACTACCACGAACTGGATGGCTTAAACAATGAACACTCACTTTCTCACAGCTCTAGAAACTGGAAGTCCAAGATCAAGATATGAGCTGATTCGGTTCCAGGTGTGGGCTTTCTTCCTGGTTTGCAGATGGCTGTTTCCTCTCTGTGTCTTCACCTGGAAGGGGAGAGCACTCTCTGGAATCTCTCCTTATCAGTATGCCAGTCATATCGTGTAAGGGCCCTGTACCTGTGATCCCATATATCCTTATTTTTATGAAGTTCCTATTTCCAAATATAGTCACATTGGGGTTAAGACTTCAACATATGAATCTGTGGAGGACACAATTCAGTTCATGCAAGTACCATTCCATAAAAGACTTGGGAAGAAAGCTAATGAGAAAAAATAGGCAATCTATACCCACACATAAAATACCATATCTTTATCACCAAAAATAAAAAGGTGAAAAAAGTGTATAATTTTGTGCTTAAAGCTTCAAAAGCAGGTCAAAAGGGAAATTCATTAGAAAAACAAAGTACAATGAAGAAAAGATGAAAAAGAAAAAGTTTGAGGCTATTATGTTCATAAGAAACTATATTATTAATTGAAAGCATATGAACTCCATAGTTGATATGTGGAGGGAAATAAATTTAAGTATAAGTGCTACGTTTAAAAATTATGTAAGATGCTAGAATCTGAATTCAAATAACGTATGTAAGCATGTAGAAGACTTGAAAATAAAATGTATTGAAGAAAATAAAATTATAGAAAGTAAAATTAAAATTTGTACTTATTTCATGGTAAACACCTGAGTTATGACCAAATATTTAAGGAATAGTGTTTGGCTTGCTTAAAAGACATTCTAAATGTACTGAATAAATATGTTGACATTAATTTTAAACCACAATATAGTTTGTGTGTCTTAAATAAAAACCACAGTGAGTTATGAACTTAAAGTAATGAAGTTCAAGATAGTAGACTCAGCATATGCCTTTGTCTCATCTCCTTTGAAGCTCATTAAATGTCAATTTAAAAGGATATGGGAAGAAACTTCATAAAAGTGCTGAGAATGTATGGGACAGTAATGGACCAAATATTTTTGCAGATTTCTGAATGACAGAATAGGGAATAGGATAGTACATTGTATACAGCAAAGCAGCGGGAGCCATCACTCAAGCCACAATCACAAGAGGGCTGAAGCAGGAAATGCCGTTAATTCAGGTTTGTCCCAAAAAAAGCAAGGAAAAAATAACAGGAGGATCTGTCACCAGAACTTTAAAATGTATAGAAAGTACAGTCGATAATCTTTCAGAATGTAGAACAGAAAGGACAAAGAAATTGAAAATATGACCAAAAACCAAAGAAGTATATAAAATTAGTCCAAATTAGCCAACATCTGATTAACAGAAATACTACAAAAGGAAAACAGTAAGTTACAAAAGAAAATATTCTGTTACCTGGTTATGTGATTTCGAAGCATGAAACAAAATACAGAAGAAAAGAAATAGAATCATAGTGCACTCCATGTCATAGCAGTAAATAATAATTACAAACGCATAATAATATAAAGATTGACCTTTTGGTCTCAAAGGCAAAAAAAAAAAAAGCCACAAGGCATTGTAATTGTAAATGCTAGCAACCTTGACAATATAAAGGCAAAATTAACTTGAAGAAAGGTGAAAAGAGAAAAAAGGAGTCAGAGGAAAACGTAGAGGCACTAATTTTTATCTTAAAGAAACATCAAGTCACATGACTGAAGGAAAGGGAAAATAAAATTATTCGTATATTTTGTAAAGTTATGAAGAGAACAAATCATAGAGCTAACATTAGTGACGCACTAAGTTTAGGAGCAGGGGATGGGCTGGAGAAGGGCACGAGGGTTAGTGGGGTAAAATACTCGTTGTTCAGTCAGAGGCAGAATCATCTGTGCTAATTAAATGAAGAAATAGTGTTTTTTCCAGGTCCATCCATTTTCCTACAAATGACTCTAGTTTGTCATTCTTTATAGCTGAATAGTATTCCATTATGTATAGATACCACATTTTGTTTATCCAGCTATCCACCGATGGGTATACAGGTTGCTTCCAGAATTTAGCTATTACAAATTGTGCTGCTATAAACATTGTTGTGCAAGTATCTCTGTAGTATGCTGTCTCTAGCTCTTCAGGAAAGATACCTAGTAGGGGAATGGCTGGGTCATATGGGATGTCTACATGCAGACTCTCGAGAAATCTCCATACTAATTTCCATAATGGTTGTACAGTTTGCATTCCCACCAACAGTGTAGGAGGATTCCCTTTTCACCACAGCCCCGCCAGCATTTGTTATTGTTTGACTTCCCAGTGATTGCTATTCTTTCTGGGGTAAGGTGAAAGAAAATGGATGGACCTGGAAAATATAATGTTGAGTGAAATAAACCAGTCTCACAAGCTGAAATACCACATGGTATCCCTCATTTAGTGAGGTAAAATACAAACAAAAGAAAAGGGTAAACAATGGATACGAAAAGACAAAGTGTTAGATATAAGCTAACAGACAAAAAGCTCAAGGGAACTAGAAGAAGGCAAAGGGGGAGGGGAATGAGAATCCAGAGGAATAATGATATTTTAAAAATAAGAACCTAGGGGCTGGGGATTTAGCTCAGTGACTAGAGTGCTTGCCTTGCAAGCACAAGGCCCTGAGTTCAATCCCCGGCACCACCAAAAATAAAAAATAAAAAAAAAGAACCTAATAACCCAAACTTAAATCAGTGACACGTACACTGGGTACTAGAGTAATTTTATATAGTTGTGACTTACTGCTGTATGTAGGTAGTTGTTTACATTGGTCACTGTCACAAGCAAAAGGTACAATTAATTGTGGACTGTAAGCTTGTGTAATTGCCTGTAAGTTTGTGTAATTTTGGATAAATTTTAATAAAAATCAAAAACAAAAAGAAATAGTGTTTGACACATTCTTTTTAGATAACTACCAGAAACGTTTCTAAAATGGCTAAAAGAGGTGTTAGTGGAAAGGAGTCTCGGAGTGGAAGAAACCAAGCAGAGGTGGTTCTCTTCTCATAAGTTCTCTGGCTTTTCTGATTTATCTTACCTTGGG
Source organism: Hystrix cristata (assembly GCA_004026905.1). Classification (NCBI taxonomy): domain Eukaryota; kingdom Metazoa; phylum Chordata; class Mammalia; order Rodentia; family Hystricidae; genus Hystrix; species Hystrix cristata. The sequence continues at coordinate 121,898 of PVJO010002911.1, read as the reverse complement.
TGCCTCTTACTGGGTGTGTTAGTCATCTTGCCAAAACTGTAGCAGATACCTGAGATACTCAACCTAGGAAAAGGAAAGGATATCTGGGCTCACGGTTTTGGAGGTGTCCTTTGGTAGTCAGATGGCACCTGTTTCTTTTGGGGCTCTATGGCCAGGCAGAGCATCAGGAGGACTGTACAGTGTAGCAAGCAGCTCGCCCTACCACCAAGATGCAAAAGAAGAGATGAGGAAAGAGTCAGAGCCCACCATCCCTTCCAGGGTGCCCTCCGACGACTGAACACCTCCCACAGGCCCGGCTTTTCAAGATTAGGCCGCCTCACCATAGCACCACTCCAGGGAACCAGCCTTTAATACAGCCTCTGGAGAATATTAAGATCCCAACTATAGCAAATGGCTAAAAACAATAAAAATGAAAAATGAAGAGTTAAGTAATTAGTAAATACCAACTATGCCCACCTCCCAAATGTTGAATGAGGTCAAAACTACAGTCAGGCATGGAAAGCAAATCTTAATCTAGCAAGAAAGTGCCCCAAAGGTAAAACAGCCAATATATATAATTGAAATGAATAAAGACTCAGACAAAGAAGCATCTGTACCCTTTTCTCCCCGCTGCCACTATGAACACACCCATACCACAGAAATCCCATGTGACCAGCCCTCTGCAGTCTGCAGGGCCATTGATACTAAGAATTAACACAGACCAAGTAATGACTACTCCAGACTCAGTGCATCCTAAGATGAAAACTGATCCAATCTAGAAATACAGTATGTGTTCATGGACACAAAATGTGGAATGAATGGTAAACATCTTTCTTTTTAGCCAACTTTCTCACATATAACTGTCAAAATGGGCAAATGCCTCCCACAAGGATATATGATGCTAGGACACTGATTCAACAAAAGTGTGGATCAGAAAACATTTTCTGTAAAAGGGCAGGTAGTAAATACTTTAGGTTTGTGGATCATACTCATTACTGCCATCAGAGCAGGAAGCCCATGAAAATAAATAGTTATCTCTGTACCCCCACCAAAAACCCTTTATTTATACAACAGGCTACAGACAGTATTTGGTTTATGGGCTATAATTTGCTCACCTCTGAACTAAAGGATCAAAGACATTACAATATTTCCAAATTAATTTAAAAAACATACCATTTATAACCTGTCACGTATACTAATATTAAATAATATACTACAAATTATTGTTATATGTAACTCCTGATGTTCACATGCCTTTTGAATAAGATCTTGTCAAAGAAGAGTTAAAGCATACTCATTTTGTGACTTTTTCTCTCCTATCACACAGTGAACAAAAAAATAAATACAATGATAAATCCAGCTCTCTGGGGCAAAAGCACCTTTTAGATAGCTGATTTGTTCGATTTCCTATGTATCCATCAAAATGAAATCTCCAAGTAACTTCAACTGTGTATTCTATTGTTACATTTTAAAAATCATGTCACAGGGTAAGCGTGCAGGACTCTCTCAACAGCAGTTGACACTGATACCTAACTTCAAGAGATAGCTCATAAAGGATGTTTAGTACTTCAACTTAGTGACACTGTATAAATGTATAGATTAGTACTTGGCAAGGACACTGATATTTGCAAGAAAATGTCAATTTAATCACTATCAAATCATACTTATGAAGCAACTTTGTGCTCCTGGGACATAACTGAACTTTCTTTAGGATTTTTTTTAAATGAATTGGTGATGTGAATAAAAAGCAAAATCTAGAAGTCAAATCATCTTCCACATCAAAATCCTAATTACATTTGTGACAACTGTGAGCAAAGTAGGGTACTAAATAAAATTTAAAAATGCATTAGTGATATGATCACAAAGGATGACAAATCACACTCGACAAAGAAAAGCATTTGATACATGAAGAAAAACAGAAAAATAACAGAAGAAATCCTCCAACCACCCACAGAAATCCTTAGGATTGTCCTGGACCATTCTTTTCAGATACTACATGATTATAATTCCAATACCCAGGAGCAAAGGGGAAAGTAAAAACAAAAACCCAACCAAACTGCAAACCACAGCATATCCAACAGTGAAGGATATTGACAATAATGACCCCTGGATGTGTACAAAAAAATTAATTCCAACCACAAAATGAATGTTGTTCAAGATTAAAAGGCAAGTTTGGGGAGAACATTAGGGGTTTTATTTTGTTTTTAGCTTTATGGAAAGAGATAAGTGCAGGCACCTTCCCACAATACACATTCCTGGGCACACACTACTATGCTAAGAAGCTAAGCAGCTATTTGAAATTCACCAAGGAGATCTTGATAAATGATCAGTTCTCCCTCCAGTCACTTCAAATCCTCCCCAGGCAAGGAATATTTCCAAATTCTAATCAGAAAAAAATCATATATATGATCCACATACAGGATTTATTTGTTCAGCAAACTCCTGCCCCAATCTTCATGATATTTTCTAATCAACATGCATCAAATGAAAGACATGACTCCGTGCAAAATTATTTGATCAATATTCAATAATAGCATTTAAATGATAATTGGCAACTGAAAGTATTTCTTTGTCCTAAAGCTTTCATTGTTTAAAAATAGTAAGTAGCAATATGTAGCTGAACATAAACATCCATTATAAGAAGTATGAAAGACCGCCATAGGCTTCTTTCCCAAAGAAAATAGTGCAAGGCAAAAGTATGTCCATAGGCCCATCCAGTCCCCTTTCCTAAAAGTACTGCCTTCGCTCAGCATGTCCATTGCACATACTGCTAGACTGACCTATACAATGAGGCATACTCTTAACAGTTCATGAGATCAAAACTAGTTCTCTAAGTTCTTGTTTGATAACCAGCTAAAAATCTGATACTATTTCAACCAAAAGTATCCAAGCCCATTAAAGGAAAATGTATTACCAATTTCCCAATAATATGCGCATTTTCTAGTAACTTTCAATTCTGTGGATTTGGGGGTCCTCTGACCAAGTGGGTGAGGCAAGTAGTTCAGGACAAAGGGCAATAGGCAACGAGAGTCACACCAACTAGTCTGCTTTCTGTTCCATCTACATGTAGACTAGCACCGTTCATCTGAATGGTAGTCATACAATGCAGACATTTTGTAATTACTAGCAAACACCTCTCCTGGTGTTGGAGGCACAAGACTCAAAACAGGCGATGTCTTCTAAGAATTAGACTCAAATCTGGTATACTATCACTTATCCCTTTTCTTGTCTACCAAAACAGTCCCACAAACTCTCAAAGTCACACAAAACAACATTATAAATTTTATAGGCATAGACGCATATCTGAAGATGTGTACCAAACATATTCAAGTGTTGATAAGGTAGGCAGGAATGAGGGTATTGTTCTAAGAAAGAATAATTCAATGAGTAATAAAGAAAGGAAGCCTATGCAGCCTAGTGAAAATGATATTCTCTAAACTGAGTTATACAAGCAACCCAATATTTTGAAATGAATTCTGCACACACTTCTTAAGAAAAGAAGTAAAGAAAAGGGAAATATCTTCACACTGTTGAAGTAACTTACCTGGATAACTAGTTTAGGCCATTTCTCTGCCAGTTGTGGATGATCTTGGGCTTGAAACCATCCTCTTCTAGCTGTATTGCATGGATTCTAATCTCTAAAAAATCTCTCTGTCCAGTAACTAACATTATTACAGTCTATTTTTAAACCGAGTTCATGTTTATTTAACAAATTGTTGAGTGCTTGAAATATTCCAGTCTTTGAGTCCAACTTGATGTGTCTTCAAGAAGCTTATAATGGAAATTTGAATAGGAAAGATAAAGCTTAAGTACAAATAATTGATAAAGAACAACTCCACTCAGATTTTACTGAAACTTGTGTGGTAAGCTCCTCAAAGGATGCAAATGAAGGGAAGAAGTCACGTAGTGAGTACAAAACATAAAAGAGATACAAAATAGGAAATATTTTAAGGAAAAGAAGGATGGCATCTATGGAGAGATCAGGAAAGCCTCCACAGAGGAAATGGAAGAGGAGATGAACTCACACATGGATCAGATTTTAGTGGGATAAGATCTTAAAAGGAAGAGAAAAAGAAAAATTCCAAGTAGTAATAAATAGAAGGTAGAAGTATGATTTTTGAGTTTCATGATGCAGAAGTTCAATAAGTGTATTAAAAGTCACCCATAATTTAGCTACTGCACTGCATGCTAGAACAAAAATGAATAAAATATGAGTTCATCCTAAAAGAGCTCAGTTTGGAGGTATGAATGTTGAGTTCTTGAATTGGATGGGCCCCTGAAGAGAAGGGCAAAAAGAGAATGTGAAGAGATACAGTGGCAGAACCACAGATCAGTGCTACAGATGGGACAGAGGAAAAGCCAGATGAAAAGAGCCCATATAAAAATATACATGTAACTTGTATTTATGCTGAAGAACTCACACTCCTCATATATAAACAATATGTAAAAGGTAGGTGTGGCAGAGCATGTCTGTAATCCCAGCACTCTGGGAGGCTGAGGCAGGAGGGTCACAAGTTGGAGGCCAGCCTGGGTGACTTAGTGAGATCTTGTCTCAGAGAAAGAAAAAAGAAAAAGAATGTATAAAATTGACAGTAAAAGTCAACAATCCAATAGGCCATGGACAAAAGATATGGACAGTTGACAGAACAAATGGAAATGTATACTCTAAACATATCAAAACATGCTTAACCTGCCTCTTGATAAGAGAAGCATAAATTGAAACTACATTGACGTACTGTTTCTCACAAATGACAATGACAAAAGTCCTTAGATGTGACAGTTGGGCATACTGTTTGCAGGTTCTGAGGAGACAGCACTGTCGAACTTGACTGGAGGAAATGCATAATAACACAACCCCTGTGGGAGACAGACTGGCAACATCTACAATAAATTCCATTTTTTTTTTATTTTGGAATTTATTTTCTTCCCCTTGTATTAGTATGTATTTGCAGTAATCATGGGAAAATGGTACATACATGCAACTGCACTCTATGATTATTGGACAGTGTAACTCTAGATCTAACTCCCAGTTCACATAAATTTGGGGGGACAGAGAACATATTGAAGATATCTATGATTCAATTAGCCAGGTCCAAGATGAGGAAAATTCTAACCCCCAAAAGACTGATATTCCAAAACAGATAGCATGAACAGGTAAATTGAGCACAAACTAATTCTTAAGTAATTCAGAAAAATTTTTCTTTAACGTTTAGGTGTGCTGATATCATCTAGGGTTTTTTTTTAACGCTTTTATGCATTAGAAATATACATGTAATTATTGGTAGCTTACGTGATATGTGGTCTGAGATTGACTTTAATTCCCTGAAAATAGCAAAGTGTTGACCATGACTGAAAATGGGATGGGGAAAAAGGAATTTATTATACTATTTTTTTCTGTTTCTGTACATGTTCAAAATTTTTCATAATTAAAAATATCCACAAAAAGGAATTACCTGAAAGTGTCATCTGAGTGCCATGTTGCTGATGCTTAAAAAACAAAAAAAAGAAAAAGAAAACTTGAGGATCATGCTCTAATACTACAGAAGGATCTAAGAAAAGCAATAACACTACAGAAAAACGCAGAAAGAGGGCCCTCAATTTAAAATGCTGGGATTATCAAGTGTAAGGACCATTAGAGTTTGAGGAAAAGTGAAGGTTTTAAAAACCCTACTACATCAGTGTAGAAGCGATGAAGGATTAGATAGTTCTTACAAAATTTTGGCTAACAGGCAAAAGAAACATGATTTGGAAAAAAATTAAGTGTCATAATGATTAAGTACCATAGTAAGTATCACTAAGCTAATCAAATATTCTTCAGTGTCACTAAATATTTTAGAGTATTATAAAATCACAGAAATGTAGCCTGGTGTGGTGGTGCATGCTGTAATCCCACTACCGGGGTGGCTGAGGCAGGAGGATTGCTGCAAGTTTGAGGCCAATCTGGGCTGCACAGTGAGTTCAAGGCCAGCCTGGGCTACATAGCAAGACACTCTGTCAAAAACTAAATAAATAAAATCACAGAAGTATTACTGTCTTTATTACCTATGAGACTATATTCATTTTCTCGCATTGGTATGGGAAGTAATTTTAGAGATGTAAAACAATAGAAATGTGACTTTCTACAATCTTTGCCCAATGTACCTAAAAACTGGAGAGTAAGGTGCCTAAAAAAGGAGAGCAAGCACAGCACAGAGCAATTTGTGGTTCAACAGATGGCTCAGGGTGTGTCAGTCACATCTGCTTTGTAAATGAGCAGTGAATTGAAGGGAGCCCTCAAACCAGAAACAGAAACAATGTGACCAGGCACAGCCCAGGGTGCGAATGTGCCTCTGGTTACAGTGAGGAAGTAATTTATTACAGTGGAGTTACAGGGAAAGTTGGTGTTGACTTGAGCCACATGTCACCAATTTTGAACTATCTCCAGATGTTAGCTAGAACTGCTGCATGTCATCAAAAAGGTTACACAAAGCTCAAGACACCCACTAAAGAAGCTTGATGCAAGTTTAAGTGACAAAGTCCAGGACAGAATTCCAGGGCTCAGGACTGTCATTGAGTAAGATTTCTCATCTGACTCCGGATACCTTGAAAACAGAAAGTGTAACTTCGATTCATTCATTCTACAAATATTTACTGAGATCCTAAATTAGATTCAGTGCTAGGTGTTAGAGGTGGAAGATTGGAGGCTATTTACCAGGATAGTATCAACATTCAACAGTATAGACAAATACAATTTTGATGGAGGAGAATTTCACATTCAGGTGAGAAGGACTATCTATGCTTCAGAAGAATCTTCCTAAACCAACAAAAAAATCTCTTTCTGACTCAAAACCAGATGATTCTACAGCTTGGGAAAAATCAGTCAGCAGTTTCTAACAGAAGGAAATTATAAATGAAGCAATTGTAACTTGTAAAGTAATAATGGAAAAAATAATGATATAACAGGAAACAGAATGGTGGGCACAGATACAAAGGAAAAGAACTCTCCACAAAAAATATAATTCACTTTATTACAATTCATACTGGTCATGGCAAGAGATGTTGGATAGGCTTTAGAATGTGGAAGAATTTTTCTTTTTTTTTTTTTTTTGGTGCTGGGGATTGAACTCAGGGCCTCGTGCTTACAAGGCAAGCACTCTAACCACTAAGCTAAATCCCTGGGAAGAAATTTAAAGACAAATTTTCAGACTGGAAATAGGATTGCCAAATCTCATCTGCAACTATGCAGACAATGCATCAGAAAATACAATGTACATAATTCTTTGCTCTTGTAAGTTTTAGGATGTTTCTTTTGGCTTTTGGGAGATGATATTTTGGAGGGAGTTGACAATAACTTTTTTTCCCCTCAAACTAGAAGGATGAATTATTTTCACCTTGGTTAAAATAGCAAAGGCAATAAATGACAAGAGACCCAACCTTTTCTACAGAGTGAGGCTCTAGAATTGTAGTAAATTGCAGTCTGGCAAGAGTGGCAGAGTTTAGCAGACAGAAAATGCAAACTCAAAAGGAATAAAGCAGGACTCTGAATTTCTTCAGTGTGATAGTTAATTGATTGCATCAGTTTGAGCAAGAAACACCTGAGTAAATTGGATCAGTGTCTTAGTTATTCTTCTTTGCTGAAACAAAATACCAGACACCCTAAATTGAAGGAGGAAAGGCTTATTTAGCTCACAGTTTGCAGAGGTTTCAGTCTGTAATTGTCTGTATCCAAGACAGGGTGGAAGGGTGGCATGGCAAACAGGCAAAAGGCAGCAAGTCAAGCAAGGGACATACACGTTTCTTTCTGTTCTTTATATCATATCCCACCCTTAATCCTAGCACCTTTAATCCTAGCATCACATCCTTGATCCCGGAAGAACTATGCCAAACCAATCCGTGGATTAATTTAGTAATCACACACTCTAGATCCAGCCCCACCTATGACTGCATGAGGCTTTGAGGGGATACCTAGAAATGAACCATAACATTCCACCCCGGCCTCCCAAAGACTCATGCACATCCCTTTATGCAAAAGACATTTAGGCCATCTCTAAGAGTTGCCAAAATCCTAACAGCTTCAGCATTGCTGAAAAGTCCAAGTCAAAAGTCTTCTCTGAGATTTAAGGCAAACTCTTAGCTGTGAACTCCTGTACAAATGAAAAGAAAGTTAAACACTCCCAACACACAATGGCACAAGATAAACATTTCCATTCCAAAGGGTACAAATAGCGATACAAAGGAATGGGACCAAAGCAAGTCCAAAATCCAGCAGGGTAAACATTAAGTCCTGTAGTTCTATGTCCAACATCAAAGACAATCTGTGGCAAAATCTGAACTCCAAAGGGCTTGGGTGGCTCCACCCCTACAGTACCTCCAGTGGTGTAGCTCCCATGGCTTCTCTGTTGGGCTGGCCTCCATGCAGTTTTCCTCAGATGATCCATGTTCCTGGCTTCTCCTGAAGAGAAAAACTAAAATAACTCATGCTGTATTCTGCTTCTGTAAGCCTGCCTTGTAAACCACCCCACACACACACACCATAAATTATCACAGACAACTCATGAAGAGAAGGGCCATGAAACCTAACTATTTGGAACTATTTGGGACTTAAGATTTAACCCACACCTTGCATGCCTTTTGTTTCTGCAATCTTGCTTGCTTACCCATTATTTTGAAAACAAGGTCATGCAATTCCTGAGAAAAGAAAACATAGGCAAGAAATGAAGATTTAACTCCCTATATAAACCCTGGAATTTCTTTGTTCAGGGCCCAGGCTGTCAGACCCCCCTGGGTCTGTCAACATAAATAAACCTGAGTTCTTCAATTCTCTGAGTGGCACTTGGGTTTTTTTGTTTTGTTTTGTTTTGTTTTGTTTTTGCTGAGCAGAAAATATTTTTCGGCAACACTCCAAACTTCTGGGGTCTCCATAGCGCCTTTGGTTTCACACTCATAGCTTCACACACTTCCCTCTCAGGGGCACAGTGCCTGTCTCCCAGGCCTTCTTCTGAAATCTGGGTGGAATCCTTCCTGACACTACAACTCTGACACTGTGCATGCACCTAAAACCAGGGCCATGTGGCTAATGTCAAGGCCTGCCACCAGTTGGAGTACTACCCAGACTCCCTTCTCTCTTGGTTGTAGGGGTCAAGTGCCTGGATCGCTGAGCACTCTGAATCCAATCCTAAGGAACAAATTCTCTAGGCTGCCACCATTCTGGAATGTGGTGCCCTGGGGCTGTCATCTCAAAGCGGTCTTTCTGCTTTGAAACTCTGAGGCTGCAAAGACTGGAGTCCTGCTGGTTCTTGCCATGTCCTCAAACCATCTTTTCTCTTGTCTTTTTCTGAAATACTTGTCTTTTTCTTGTAGCCTTTTCATCAAGCAATTTCTCCTCTGTTCCATCTTTGTAGGCTGCAACTTTACTGGAAATTTTTTCTTGCCAAACTCAAAATGTTTTCAATCATTCTGCTGGGCTCTTTGCTCTTGGTTCTCAATATAAACCTGGCTAAAAGCTACCAACAGAAGCCATGCCACCACCTCAACATTAGACTGCCTTGAAATTTCTTCTGCAAGATTAGTCTGCTGCCCTTAATCTCAGTCTCAAGCAAAGTCTCTGAACATGAAAAAAACACAGACAAACGTTCTGCCAAGGGATAATACACATCATCTGGACTCCAATAGCCAATGCAGTCCTTCTTCCTGGCAGAAACCTCCCTACCCTAGTCTGTACTGGCAACTTCTTTAATCAGCTTTTTGGTCTTCTGAGCTCTGTTCAGAATCTCCCATCAAGTACAGCCTAAGGTTTTCCAGGGCTTCTCTTCCAGGCAACATTTCTGAACTTTTTCTAACTCTTCCCCTTCCCACAAAACAGCTCCAAACGCTCCTAAACCACATGGTCAGGTATAGTCACAGCACAACCCAACTCCTGGTACCAATTTCTGTATTAGTTACTTTTCTAGAGTTAGTGGTTTGCAAGAGAGCAGATTTAATACAGGACAAGTCCCGGTTACAACATTCACATACACAAGCCAAATGCAGGAAGAGTGCAAAATATCCACCTATACAATGGAGACCCAAAAGCCCCAATCAAGGGCTGGGAGGCCACAGCAATATCCCATGTACCTCTGTGTCTGCACTAAAAGGCTGAAGAAATCTATACTGGAACCAGGATACAAGGCTAGGCAGAGATGAAGACCACCCCCAAACAGCAGCCATCCCAGATGACAGCAAGTCTCTGAGCTCCTTCTGTGATAAGAATAGCCAAATTCCCTTCAGGAGAACCAGCTGCAATAGAACTTCTCCTGGGAAACAGCTGGCCCCTATCTTTTGCTCCTGTTCTCCTTTATGTTGTGTTGGTAATAACCTTCAGGTGGATATTCTATGCCCAGAACCACACCAACTCAGTCCAGCTGGGTGTTCCTGCTCTAGTTGACTACAGTAAACCCACTACAATCCACTGCTGGTCAACTTGATAACCAGACACATTTCTTTAAACCATAGACTCCAGTGGCAGATTTGTAAAGAGTTAACATGTCTTGGTCTAGTCAGATTTACATTAACAATACAATTCTTACTGCACTCACTTGCACACCACAAACAATTATTCAAGGATTCTCAAAACTGATTACAAACAGGTGTCCAAAAATTATAAAACTACACATAGAAATATATAACAACTCCATTCTGTCTCTCTTGCTTGTTCTAAAACAATAAATAATTTACAAAGTACAATATACCAGTACAATATATCTACATTTAAAAATATGGCTTCAAATTTTAAATCTCCTTTGGTTTCCATTAACTTTAACAACAGAGCACAGGAACACTAAGAGATACCCCAAAGGATATCCGGCATCCCAAATACACTCTTCCTTTCTGGTCAATGGCCTCAAGTCATTTTTCCATCATCCTGTTTCTGCTCTACAACCTCATTCGCCTTCGTTCATCCTTGCAGTCCACAGCTCCTCTCTGGCCAAATGCTGCAAGTCATTCTGCTGGCTCTCCACTCTTAACTTCCAACATAGATCTAGCCAAAAGCCCTCACTAGCAATAATGCCACTATCCCAATACTAGACCGCACTGAAATTTTTCTGCCACCCAGGTAATATCTCCAGAATGTTACCTCTGCCAGACCATCCTCTTCCAAAGCACACATATACTGACTGGGATCCAGCAGCCAATGCAGTCTTTCTCAACAGAGGCCTCCCAAACCTCACCCTAACCAGCAGCATTTCCATCAGTTACTCTGGTTTTCCACACCCTGATCAGCGTCTCCCATATAATAAGTTTAGAGCATTCCAGGGCCTCCTCTGTGGTTGGTCACTCAAAACCTTTCCAAATTAATTCCAAAGGCGCTTAAGCCACATGGCCAGGCAACATCACAACAAGGGCCCCACTCCCAGTACCAAATTCTGTCTTAGTTATTTTTCTCATTACTAAGACAAAATACCAGACACCAAAGTTAAAGGAGGAAAGGTTTATTTAGCTCATAGTTGTAATCAGTTGGATCCAAGGCAGGGTGGCATGGCAGACAGGCAGAAAGCAGCAAGGCAAGCAAGGGACATACAAGCTTCTTTCTGTTTCTTATATTTTATTCAGGCTACCCACCCTTAATCCTAGTATCATATCCTTGATCTCAGCAGAACTATGCCAAACCAATCAGTGGACTAATTTAGTAATCACACACTCTAGATCCAGCCCCACCTATGACTGCATGAGGCTTTTGGGGGACATCTAGAAATAAACCATAACAATCTGCATAGTCCTGGGTATGGCTGAATGTATTTATTGAAGACAAAAGACCCATCCTGGGTGTGAGTGGCACCAATAAATAGGCTTCCACCTGAATGGAATAAAAGGGAAATGAAGATGGAAAGTTCATTTCTGTTTCTTTGAAGGAGCTCCAGTCTTCACCTTCACCGTGGACTTCATCTCCTGGCTTCCAGTGTAGACTCCACCTTCCATTGCAGACCCATTCGCCTCCTGATATGGACTCACAATGGACACTACAGTAAGCTCCAGACCTTTTAACTTTGAGTGGCTCCTTTGGATCTCCGGTGCAGAGACAGCCCTTTTCCACCCCTGACTCTGAGTGTGCCTGTTGTAAGTCTATCTTGTAATAAATTCTTATATATTTGTATATCTGATTTTCTTGTGAGCACTGACTTATCCATTCAGAAACCAATCCTGTGTTCATCTTGGGCAAGAAACTTTACTCCTTGTCCCTTTTACAGACTAATGTCACAAGACAGGCACAAAGCTGTTTCCTACTTCACCACATGTATATGCAGGCTTCACCTTATTTGTTGGGGTTGGTTTGATAGCAATAACCACCCACATTTGATGGAAAAGAACACTGTGGAACTTTGGACTTGCATGAATTCTGCACCCATGAGGTTCAGTGTCACAGTTCTGAACATAACCATACAAATTGAGACATACAAAAGCAGAAAGGAGGTGGATAGTTTAAGAAGATAAATATGGGGGGTAAGCACTCATGTGGAAAGTAAAGAAGAAAAAATTAAAATATTGTAAAGGAATATAGGGTTACAAATTTAGAGGAGTAGAATGAGTGACCAGTTCCCACATATGGTATGTTAATAAACACAGGCTCACATGTTTCTCTTCTGGACTTGCTATATCAATGTCATCCTTTGTTTATTTCACTTCAAGAGCTCTTTGTCATTTAATTAAATGAAACATAAAATTTCCTTATCAATTCATTTTGAAAATATATTCTGACTTGTTAATCTCTCCCTTCTTTAGCAGAGGATTTCTGTAGCTTATATTACAAGGAATGACAAGGGCAATTATCATTAAAAACTGAGCAGAACAAAGCTATGATAATGAGCAGTGCTACAATTCATTCAGCAAGACACTCAGTGATAAAAGGATAAAAAGGAACTTACCTTTCTCTTCCTGATAACAAAGCAATTACAACTCGTAAAGTAATACAGAGAAAATAATAATTTAATAGAAAACTGGGAGAATGGTAGGCACAGAGAAATACAAAGGAAAACAACTCTGCACAAAAGATAATTTACTTCATCAAAACTTCTCATTATGAGTAGAAAACGACTTGCCAAAAATGTCAGGATGCACAGCAATATTTTTCCCAGGAAAAATAATTTTATCTTATTTATATTCAGAAGGTTTCTAGAAGAATGATACAATGAAAAAGACATTTTTTGAAAGAAGTAGGCCAGGAAACACAAGCACAGAAAAGCCAAGGATGGTGTGATAATACACACTATCACACACATACACACACACAAAGATAAACATGCCCCCCACACGCACACACACACTCAGGCGTCAAGACCAGAATTGTAAGAGTTATAGATCATAGACTGCAGGGCTGACATTCTGAATGAACCACTGACATCTGGTAAAGGGAGAGAGGTAGGCAGCCCTCAAGACATGCAATGATTTGGGGGAGTGGTCCAGCTGCCGGGACAATGTCTACTGTTCCAACACCAGGTCAGGCACACCCAGCCTTGCGGAAATCACATCTGTGGATGACCAAAGCAAGTTCAAGAGTCTCTCCTTGAAAGATATTAATCAAGGGACTTAGGCAAGAAACTGACAGCCAATGTACATAAGCCCTTTGTAGCCCCCAAATACTCTCTCAGAGTCTTAAATCATGTCCATCATTTCATCTTTGAAATGGGAATGGCACCACTTCCCTGTCAGGGTTGCCACAAAGATTACGCAATGATTGTGGAGTGCTCTGGAGCTCAGAATTAAATATTACAAGATATAACACCAGCCAGAATCTGGCGTCCATGGCTGACATGGGATCCTCACAGTTCACATCACAAAACATGTCACTCTTTCAGGTACTATTCACTACAAAAACAAACAAACAAACAAAAACAGAAATCAGGCTTAGTTTCCCATATTTAGGGGAAAATGCATCTTCCTACAATAGTTGTGCTAATGGCACCAAAGGGGTAAGTAAAGCATACATCCTTTCTGAAGGATGAACAAAGGTTGAATGTTGAAGTGATTGCTCTGTTTCTTACACGCAGATTCTTTCTTTCACTGCCCCCTCTGTGTCCCTTTCCTTTCTCCCTCTCATTTTTGCTTTGTGTGCCCTCTTGTATACAGTTATTCTTAACCCTCACTTCTCAATTTAACATAACATTAGTGTCACATTTATGTATAGAACACATTTCACTTATTTCCAAAGTCTTCACAATCCAGGAATGTCCTACCACAGTGAGGAGCTGTAACCCATGGGTTATGAATATGTGCTCATTTAATTCATTCCTTCACCAGACATTTGAGTCCCCCACACAATGTGTTCTATTGCTTCCACTGGTGATAAACCCAGCCTCCAAGTAACTTTCTCTATTTGCAAAGTTTTGTTTATTTGGAAGTTATTTCACATACCAAACTAGAATCTATCTCCTCATACCATTCATTCCTAATTTTAGTTCAACACTTTTGAGTCATACAAACATGTATTCCCTCACCTTAATTTCAGGTCATTAAATATCTGAAAACAATCATATGCCCCACCAACACTCTGCAAAGACTGTGAATTCTTCAAAGTTCTGTAGTTGCCAGAATAGAGAAAATTTACCTGGGCTTTTCAAATTATGCCCAGCTTTGACAGCCCTAACAAGGCTTCTGAAGAGATAGAAATCTCGTTTCAATAGTAAGATCTTTCAGCAATGTGTGCTTCTTTGTTGGGGCACATCCAGATCCAGGCAAGCAAATATGCCAGACTAGGCAGAGTCTACACTGTGAGTGGCAGAAATACAGGCTGTGGGATAGAAGGTGGGTAGATACCAAGGATGTAAAACTCAAGAATAACTTGATTTTGGTGAAATGAGCAAGAAGAATTATAAATGTCTAATGATTTGGTTTCCATTTATTTTCTGAGAAGGTTTTTGGATACCATGAAATATGTTCTTTTAATACATACTTAGGGACCATTTATGAAAGACCAACTACAATATTTTACTGGTACTGTTTTGGGTACTGCAAACTCTATAGTGAAGACAGAAAAGGTCCTTGCACTCAAGGCAAGAATAGTGTCCAAGAGGTTGGGGATTTAGCTCAGTGGTAGAGGACTTGCCTACCATGTGCAAGGCTTTGAGTTTGATCCCCATCACCCCTAAAGAAATACAGTGTTCCATGGGGCTGGGGATTTAGCTCAGTGATTAGAGTGCTTGCCTTGTAAGCACAAGGGCCTGAGTTCGATCCCCGACACCACCAAAAAAAATAAATAAATAAATAAAATAAAATAAAATAAAAAGAAATACAGTGTTCCAGTGAAGAACATGGACATCACACAACTAAATAAGTAGATTGGAGCTAGTGACTTTGCCCTGTAGAAAAATAAAGCCATTTCCCAGCCATGTTATCTCAGAACATTTTAGTTTCTCCTGTCCTTGATTTTCATATCACTAAAATAAGTATTATAATAGTTCCCAGAAAAATAATATTGTTTGAAATATAATGTAAAATACTAGTGCAGTACCTGGCACAAGTAGTTACTCAACTAAGACATGTAATTTTATCTCAACCTTTGTCATCAGCTTTTTCCTCACCCAAAATTTTGTTCCCAGGAATCCTGTGGGGAAAGGAAAGTTGGGGAGGTGCTTTGTGGACTCTCCAGTTCTGTCTATTCTGCAGTTAGATCCATTTTTTTAACCAGGTAATCCACAACACAGATGTAGTTGCTATCCTTCCCTGTCTCTGAAGAACGTAATCTTTATTGATCTTTTTTTTTTCTGCCTTGCATCCACTTGTTCTTCAAGTAACCAGTTTTCCTTGGAAAACCACCCTTCACCACACTCATTCCATTTGTTATCAATGGAGCAAGTCCAATCCCAGAGACAAATCTCCTTACCTCCTGGGCGTAGTGGTAAGTATGACCAGGCATGGCTACTGGGATAGAAACTTAGCATCTGCATCAGCACAATCAGTATCAGTGGACAGGAAGCAGTACATTTTTCCACTCGACTTGGCATAGGATAAATATGAATCTGTATGAATAGTCCCTTGATAGGACAACACTGATTGCCCACAGAGGAGAGGATGTTGGGTCACGGTAAAAGATTTGGATTCCTCAAAATCACAGAAGCCAATGAATAACTTTATCATACAAATCAATAAATTATCCTTTTATCTAATTGGAACTTTTGGCATTTGAGGCTGAAATTTTTCTTACTGAAAGTCGTACTGAATTTTCTATATTGTGCAAATACTAGAAAGTGCAAATACTAGAAAGATTTTTAGTGGGTGCCCCAGAGTCACACAGAGTTCAGTAAGTTAGAGGCAGAAGAAACTGGGTGTATTTTGCCTCTAATCAGCAATTTTGTTCTTATTACTAATCAGAGCAAAGTCTGCAGGGCTGAAATTATTCATTCACCATGGATGTTTTCTACATCTTCCAAAATAGTTATTCCACTTGCAGCCCTCATTCCCTACCTTTCCTCCTCTTCTACTGCCTACAGCCTTTCACACTCCCACCTCCCAATTTCACCAAGAGTACCTCCCCCACTCCTCTTTGGGAGGATTCTTCTCTCCCTTCTGTGTTACAATTTTACCACTTTGGGCTTTGAATGCCAGTGACTTGCTATTTTATTGAGTTAGCAACACCCTATGGAGAGTATGGACTATCTGGTTCAGTATCCCCAGAGGGGAGAAGATGCAGCTGCTTTTTTGTAGAGGACCTAAAATCAAAAACATTTCAGCACTGTGCACACACAAATCTTTTAAAAACATAAACCTACATGTTCCACTGGAAATTCATATTATTCCTGTTAACCTAAGTTACCCTACACTCTGAAAGGCCATGCTTCGTGAGCTTATCATGTCTTCCTCTTGGCCCCTTCCCTTTTCCTTCACTCTTTCATCATCAAGCAGTCTATAGATTTCTGTTTCTCCCTAATTTTTGTGGGAAAGGAGCTGTATGCTTCAGCTCATCTCCTCACATTATTAATTCCTCTTTCTGGGGTAGAACTAGTTCGCCAGATCATTCTCTGGACAGGGGAGAATATGTCTCACAATGGCCTAATGCCCATTGTTCTGATTTCATGATCCACAAACAATCTCCCAGTCTCTCCTTCAGATTTCCTGGTTTCTGAGCATACCCAAGTGGTCAATGGGCACACTGTGCTTCCTGGAAAGGAATATCCACCTCTGCCATTCTGACTTACACACCAGCTTCTTGTGAATTTGGATAGAGTGAGTTAATATCTGGAGGACTATCTGCTTCTGGATGTCTTACTGAGTGAAGTCCTTGACTGACAAAGCTAGAAATGAAGCTTATATATAATGATCTAGCAATGTACACTTTCCCCTGTTATATAATACACCCTTCTCTTCTAGATAGATTCATGCCTTTCCACTTTCTCATTTCAGCAATTAGTACAAGGCCCCTGATCCTGGAAGGTAGAGAGGAAAATCACGGTATATTTAGTCAGTTTTTCATTACTGTAATGAAATATGAGGCAGGCTAACTTTATAAAGAAAGGAGGTTAATTTAGCTCAGAAGTAATTTAACTCTAAATTAGAGGCTAAAATTCCAATCAGCATTGTGCAAACTCTGGCAAAGACCTCCCATAGTTGCATCACCTCATAGCAGTCAGCAATGGTAGGAGAACCCATGGGATCAAGCAATGACATCACCAAACAAGAAGCCAGAGAGACTCGGGCCCCACAGTATGTTCCAAGAGTAGCACTCTCCCAGTGACTTAAAGGCCTCCCACTAGGCCAACCTCTGAAAAGTGCCATGCCACCTCCCAATATTGCCACACCGTACCAAACACATGAACCTTGGGGAACAAACCACACAAAATATACCACATATGCACTGGTAAGCTTTCTCTTTGCTATGACAAAATACCTGAGGGTCATGACTTAAAGAAGAAGAGGCTTATTTGGCTCATGGCTTCAGAGGTTTTAGTCCATGGTCAGCTGACTCCAAGGCAAAAACATTACATCAGAAGAGTATGGTGAAGGAAAACTTCCCAGATGCTCATCTAATGGTATCTGGGAAGTAGAGAATAGGGGAAGAATCCCAGAGAGGAAGGGGCCAGAGATATAGTCCTCAACCCTTGATACAGCCCATAACCCACCTAGACATTCCCAGAGATGTGCTTTACTAATCTCCCAGGTGCCTCTCAAGAAAATCAGTACTAACTATCACAACATGGGAAAGCGAATGACTGAAAATCAAGAAAAATACTCAAAGACATCTTATATGTCCCCTGTTGAAACCCTCAGGTGAGACTATCTTAGGAATCTTTTGTCATACAGAACCATAGCTTTTGAACGGTCTTGATGTTCAGGATTAGATATATACCTTGCTTTCATCCGCCTTTTCGAGACCAACTATTTTCCGAACACTCCCACTCATCTTTCTGTATTTTTATTTAAGCTTCTATCCTTGGTTTCTCTTTCATTCATTTTTCTACTCAGATTTAAAGATAATTGTTTCCATTTTTAACATGAATGTACTTTTGGTACATTATCCAATTGGTACTTACTATAAGATACCAACAAAGCCAACACCTTGATTTCAGCACTAGGAAAGTCATTCACATCCAAGTCAAGAGTCAATTAAGATGCCTTAAATCTCTAACCAAGTGTTCTACTTTGTTGTGTCCAAGAAAAATGTACACTTCTTAGAGGAAAGCTTCTTTAGAAAGATCTCCTTGGCAGAGTTGCCTTTGCCTCCCCTCTCTCCACCTTTCTACAAGGTTCTTTCCCTTCCTGAGTCCTTTTGCAAGGTTTGTATCCTGTTATGGTTTGGGGTTGAAATGTACCCCAAAATTCATGTGCTAAAGACTTGATTGCCAGCTAATGGGTCTTTGGGGATGTGATAATGTGACAAGGATTCTAACTGCATGAAGTGGATTAACCCATTAACGAGACCACAATTTAATGTCATTATTGCGAAGTGATGGAAACAGGAGATGGGCCCTTGTTGAAGGGAATAGGATCATGGGGGTATGACCTCAGGGAATATATCTGGTCCTCAGCCCTTTCCTCTCCAACTAGCAGGCTGTTTCTGTCTTCCTGTCACTCTGTTCTTTCTCTCTCTCTCTCTCTCTCCCCCCAATATATCTACACCTATCTATATCTCTACTTCTATTCATCTCTCTGCTTCTTTGTACCCTTCCATACCATGAGGTATGACATTTTTCTCTCCCACACTCTTCTGCCATGATGTTCTGTCTCAACCTGGGCTCAGAACCAATGGAGCCATCTGACCATGGACTGAAAGCTCTGAAACTGTGAGCCAAAACAAACCCTTCCTCCTATAAGTTGTTCTCAAGGGTTTTGTCACACCAGCAGAGAGCTAACACATGTCTAGACTGTGATCCTTCCTTTCGCTTAGCATTCTAAACTCTAAAGAGAAGTCCCATCTAAATTGATAATATGTTAACTGGGAAAGAATTTTTCTTTAGATTTTCGGAACCCAGAACATCTGGTGACCTTTATAATACCACTTTTATGTGTAATATTTAATGTAGTCTTTAGTTCTATGCATTATCAACTAACAAAAAGCATGTGAATTACTGTCAAGGCTAACTTGCAGAAGAGCAATAAGCCTACAGAACTACAGGAAGGAGCCCCAGGAGGTCAAGGTGCATTGCAATGTTCCAGCCAGAGAAAAAGAAAAGAGACACACACCCTGATGACAGAGACATCACTTAGCATATAGCCTGCCTGCCCTGTTTCTCCATCCCTTCCTTATAAAAGCTCTTTGCAGCCCTGACCCCTCCAGGATAGAACTTTGAGGACGAAAGTCCCTCCACCTTCTTTAGGGCTGGCCAGTGAACAAACACAATTCCTTCCTACCACCTCTGGTCTTCCAAATATTAGCCTTCAAACATTTGGTGTCCAGGACTGCTCTAAGAACATGCTCAGATGGACACAGATGGAGAGAAAATTAAGGGTTGTTTTTACTCTAACAGACATGTGTGGAGCATTTCATTTGCTCTTTTTGAATGACAAACCTGCTTATAGAAAATAAAATCCATGTGATAGTGAAGTTATAAACAAAGAAGACAAACCTGTATAATGCTCTCTAAAATCAAATGGGGGGAGAGGGCCACTTCAGACCTTATATACTATTTAAACATTTTCCCTGTGCTAGCTCAACTTGTCTTGTATTGATCTCAAAAAAATGCTTGAGAAACAAATGTATCCCTGAAAGGCAGATTTTCTTTCTCTTCTTGTTAGCAGCATTAGAATAAACCCCATACTTTTAGTAGATAAATAATCATTTCCAGAGACAGAAAATACTCGACATTTTTACAATAACAGGTTATTAGTATAATTCACTGTAGCTGAAAGTATGTAAAATACATTTATTATGCAGGCTGAATAAGAGTTACATGTATTTCATGTTGTATTCTGCATCAAACGTAAGTGTCTGTCTGTGATTCTCAGAAGCAGATGAGCAATTGGAAAAAGTTCCTCTTCCCTAGATAAATTCCATGTCAAGTAGACCAACGAGTCAACACTAAAATGAGAAGAAAAAAAAAAAAAAACTCAATCATTCTGCAAGGTAAAGTCTGTAAAGTGTCACCTTGGAAGCCCAGCCGCACAATTGCACCACATCAGAGTAACATTGCGAAAGTGCTATTACATCAGCTCCCTGAGAATAAGTAATCAAGGAGATGGATGCTGCCTCTTTCCACAAAGACATCTTTTTTTACCCTGAGCAACTACTCACAGAAGAAAGAGAAGTGCAAATCTTTCAAAATACAGACACCTGCACAATTCTTCAGAAACTCTCTCCTTAGAATTCTTAAGTTGTGGTGTCCAATTAAAATATAACCAGAGATTGTTTACATTGAAAAGCCTTCTAAAAATAAGGCACAGATTGGTTTTCCTACTAAAATATTTACAGACCAAAGAATTTGAAGGGAAGCTGCTCTTGTTTTTCAAAGACCTTCTTTGTTAATTATCAAATCCTAAATATATAGGATAATGTATGTTTCTCAGCAGAACTTCACCCTCATTCTCTTCCACTGAGAGAAAATTTACAAAACATATTTGTTTTCAAAAAAAATTCTGTACTTTATAAAAGGATGCTCCATAGGTTTCCTTTAAAGAGCAGACTCCCTGCTGTGTTTAAAATGAGTCAATTTACAAAAATGTGAATTAGCCACAATTCTCTAGAAATACATCTGCTGCCTAAAACAAGGCACGCCTACTAAAAATGGCAGGTCTGAAAATTAGTCCCCGGGAAACATATTTCAGGCTCCTCAGTAAAATAAAACAGCCCTCAGTGTTAATCA
Source organism: Hystrix cristata (assembly GCA_004026905.1). Classification (NCBI taxonomy): domain Eukaryota; kingdom Metazoa; phylum Chordata; class Mammalia; order Rodentia; family Hystricidae; genus Hystrix; species Hystrix cristata. Next base: position 100,677 of record PVJO010002911.1, on the reverse strand, counting down.
TCACTGGCTTGTATTTATTAATCTGGTATAAAGCAAGATGATTCCTGAAATCTTTAATTTTCCATCCATGCGCTCTGGCTGCTCCCTGCCATGCAAACTCATAACCGACCTTTTTTAATCTAACCTGGAATATAAAAACAGAAGCGCTCTCCTTAACATCAAGTTCCCCTTGACTCCTGCAAAGGGCTACACATCCAGCTACACCCCCACCCCACTGAGCACTCTCCAGTGTTGTTCTGCAGCTCCTTGTAGCCCTCTCTCCACAGCCTACAACATTTTCCCTTTTAAATTTGTCTTGGCTCTTGATTTATTTTCTCAGCAGTGACATCTTTGACACTCCCCCTCCAGATAGCAGACTAGATTAGTTCATTTGCTCCCTGCCCACACACACACACACACACACACACACACACACACACACACCCCTCTACTTTTCCTTCATGACATTCATTTGTACTTAAGTAACTGGTACTATCTGATCATTCTCTGTCTTCCCAGCGCCAGGCTTCACGAGACGGAGACTACATCTATTTTGCCCCCTATCTTATCCTATTACCTGGTGACATACATAACACAGCGTGGGCTAAAAAGTATTTACGAAGCAAATAGCAAGCCCTGCTTTCTTAGCTTTTCTCACTATTTTATACTGTATTTGGTCAATAAAACTTTAGTAACATATTATCAAGAGCACTCCTCCAATGAGCTGTACCCCCATCTTTGCCTATTTCTCTCTGAACCCATTTCACCCTCCTTCTACATCAGGGCATCTACTAAAAGCAGTGTCTCAAAGTTTGTCAGTATCTTCTCATTGTCAAATTCAGTGACTGGTTCAAACTTTATCCCCTCCAAATCCCCTTCAATGGTTGCCTCCTACTTTCCCTGTCTTCTTCCTACTCATTACTTTGGCTCCTTCCCACCCATTCTGCACTTCTTTTCTAGGCATTTCTTCAGGAAGAGCTTCCTCTCCCTTTAGCTCTGCCTTCTGACCTCCTCATCTCTGTTAATGATAGTATCTTTCCTACAGTCACCAAGTATGAGACCTGTCACTCCTAGATATTCATTTAATCAGTACCATAACTTCCTTGCAGGCAAGATTCCTACTGCTAAGTTTCAATTCAGATTTTGCTAGGTCTAACTCCTGGGTTATTTCCATTTGTCTCCACACTAGTCTACTCTACACACACACTAGGTTTCTTAAACCAAGTCCAGCCATATTACTTCAATGTCAAATTTTTTAAAATCCCTTGCTTCCCATTTTCTCAAAAATCCAATTCACAAGTCACAGCTTGACTCTCAAGGGCACGAGGCCCTTGCTCTCTGGAAAGACTGGGTGATTCATTGTTTCCTCAATACATCAGACATTTCTCTACCTCGTACCCAGACCCACAGGGTGTCCTCCTCGGTCACTCTGCAGCAGCTAAATCTTACTGTTTCCAAGTACATGACACAAAAGCCACCTCTTCCACGAAAAGTTTTCTGATTTCCCCAATGAATGAGACCTCTCACTCTTTGATCTCTCATAAGCCTCTTGGTATGATAATTATTTGTAGTTCAGAGACTGCTTTCTCTAAATGTAAAGTTTTTAATAACAAGAATTATGTCTTTTCTGCTTGGAAAACTTCAGCAGAGTGTCTTGAAATCCCAAATTATATGGAAATTCCTCTTAAATGATTGTTTTACCTCTTAAAAAATGAGTCTCTACTTGATTGATTTTAAGAAGGTATTTTATCAAGGCTCCTAACTGGAAATCAATTATTTTGGAAAAAGGATTTAAGTTGTCAATTGGCATAAATTGAAATTTCAAAAGTATCTATTTCAATGGCTTATAAAATTCTATGTTGTTTTTGAGGTGAGTTAATAATACTGCACACAGACTAGCAGGATTTAAAGTTTCAAATGTTTGGTACTATATAGTTTGAGTCAATTTTAAAATAACAAAAAAACCACCAGGCACATATTTCCTAATTAATAAGGGACCAGCTAGAGCCTAATGTGCCCATAAGCGACACTTCTTTATCACAATAGAAAAGGGCAGTAATGAAGTCACTTGAGCCTGCTGCTAAAGGGTGATTACGAGGGGAAGCTAAGAGACCCAGCTACAGCAGGGAACATGCTACTGGAATTCATTCATAATTTGGGGACTTACTGTATTACTGTAAATATATAGTAGTCTGTAAGACAACACACTAAAAATATAATAATTGTTATAAACTACATATTTTATATTTTGTCCCACTATTGGATTTAAATTGTCTATATCTTTAATCTTTCTATAGTCTACATATATCTTTATGTCTGTAATAAAAGGAAATAATGAAGTCAGTAATCTTTAAGTGAGGAAAGGACAAATAGACATTTGCAAATCAAAGACTAATTAAAATTACAGTGACAAGTTCTTCTATGGAGTAGAAAAGGGAATCCTTTTCAAAGAAAAGATCAGACTTATCGTTACATAAATTTTTTTTAAAACTCTAACATTCTAAAATTTTTAGTAAGACTTTTCAATGGAAAATCAAAATACAAAAAGTCAAATAGAGATGAAATTGTAAAAAGAAAAAAGAAGGGGGAATATCTCTAAAAAAGAGGGAAAATATCAGTTCAAGGTTAATAAATTAGTAAAGCTCCCAAAGAAACATTTCCCTCCAAATTTTTCCTTATTACAAAGTCTTCCCTCAGTGAGTGAGAAAACATTACAGTGTAGTACACCTAACACACCTAGTCAACTAAGGCATTTCTCAAAACTAAATGACTAAAATTTTTTTTAAAGAAAAGAAAATTTAAGATTTTTAATTTCCAATAATTACACTATTTCTTACGTACTCTAAACTGTCAGATTTAATAAACACTAGTCTGTGTTGTACCCCGGTTTCTTTTAATAGTGACTGTTACCTTTAAATTATTAGCTTTAAAACAGGGACAGACACATTCCACTAAGCATTTTCCTACTCTGCTTATTTTCCAAGCACATAAGCAAGTTTCCATAATTATAGTTTAAGGATCGCCAGAGTGGAATGAGGACAATGGCCGTGAACACAGCATTCCATGTCACCTGTTCTACTAAGATGACCCAGGCAGCCCACACTGATCTTCAGGTCTTTTTCTAGTTTCCAGTACCCTGTTATCTGGCACATCACTGCTTGAATTCAGTTGTATATTCCAGTGCCTTCTATTGTTTTGATCACTTGTATATTTTTTCTCTTAGAACAATGAAGGAATGGTCACAGTGGTCTCCCCTTCTCACATGTGTTGAACGAACCGTGAGGTAGGGAGCAAGCTGCTGGGCACGGAAATACAGAACATGGCATCAGGTTTCTTTTCTGCTATGCAAAGAGTCACCATTTTTCTACCTCACACAACCAGTCAACCATTTCAGAAGCTCAATGAAGCCAACTAACTTTCAATTGCTCCAATATTCTCTAAGTGTAAAACATGGGTAGGAATTCACAGCTATGTGCATCATACTCTCTCAGAGACACAGTGACTCTAGAAGTTGGGCCACCTAGGAAATTCAAGAATTTTCCCATGGAGTGCTCCAGCTCTTGCTTTTTTTCCCTTAGTTTGGTGCTTCTCAAACCTCGAATTCATCACCTGAGCCCTACACAGGTAGGCTAAAGCCAGTGAGGAGTGACCCAGTCTCCCTGGCCCGGGGAATGGGAAACCTTGAAGAGCGTGGTCAGAAAAGATTTACAAGATCAGGAAAGGTCCAAACCACCTCAGTTTCACTTATAGGACAATGCGAATCAAAACTACAGTGAAATAGAATCTCACTCCAGCTAGAATGGCCATCACAAAAAAGATGAGAAATAAAAGTGTGGGCAAGAATGGAGAGAAAAGCCTTTACACATTGTCTGGTGGAAATATAAATTAGTACAGCCATTATGGAAAGCAGAACTCCCTCAAAAGAACTAAAAACAGAACTACCATACATATGATCCAGGGATTGTACTACAGTAAGTCCCTGATTTATGAACATTTGAGTTGCAAATTTTCACAGACACAAATGGACCTCACACTTGGTAATTTATGCTTTACATTGTACATATGTTTGTGTCAAAGGTGTATAAGACTCACTTTGTCGAACTTACAAACAATTCCAACTCACTAACCTTCCCCTGAAGGGGAACTTGTTTGTAAATCAGGGACTCACAATACTGGGTATGTGCCTATGGGTGATAAATGTTTTATACCAGAAGACCTTTGACTCCCTGTTTACTGCTGCACTATTCACAATAACCAAAACATGGAATCAACCCAAATGCCCTGCGGCAGATGAGTGGGTAAAGAAAATATGGAATAAGTATACAATGGAATACTGAGCCATAAAAAAAGAATGAAATCCTGTCATTTGCAGCCAAGTGGATGCACTTTGAGAACATTATGTTTAATGAAACAAAACGTACACGGAAGACAAATATCACATGTTCTCACTTATTTATGGAAACCAGTAAGTCACCCCTATAGAATATGGGTGGAGTAGCAGCCAGTAGAGGTAAGGAAGGGTAGGTGAGAGGGAAGAAAGAAAGAAATTAAGAGAGACTTTTAGGGACTGGTAAAAGTGCTGGGGAAGAAGGGGGTTGAGTTCATGGTAGGAGAGCGATAGATGGATATAATCGATGTGTGCAGATGAAATATCACAGTGAATCCCATTAATTTATAAAATTATGTTCACTATAATTTTAAAGTCTTTTAGAAGGTGGGCTATTTTTAAAATTTATATTTGAAGAACTAATTGAAGAACTAATACCTGAAAATGTATATACATACACATGTGTATGATACATTTATATTATCGTGCTGCTCAAAAGGAAAGTCCAGGACTTATTTGAAAACATTCATTCAACATGTCCCATTGGCTATACAGTCTGTTAATGGGCCGACTGCATGATGCATGTATTCTTAGATTCTCTTATATCTTCCTGGTCTGTATAACCTAATTTGGTGATAACACCAAAAGTCTAAATTTGAAGTGCTTCATGAATGAGACTGGGAGCAAGGCTAAATAATCCTCATGCCACCCCATCCCCAACAGAAGCCCATATTTAGGGATAAAGAACGTAAAACACCTATCTCAGCATCAGGACATAGTAAATGCTGACTCTAGTTGTAATTAGTTTATACTTACATCCCACAGTACTACAAGGCAAATATATAAAATTAAGTACACAGTCAAAACGCTTGTGATCATATGTAAAGGTCCCAAGCGATCTCTCAGTCCTAATAATCAGTATTTTGTTAAATGTGAATTTGATTAACTATTTGTTTCATGTCTGTTTAGCTATTTATGTTCTTTGCTTTTGTAAGTCACACTCACTTACATGAAATTCTGAAGCAGAAATGCTTAACCTTGTATTAGGAATCCCCTAGGGAGACTGTGAACGCCATAAAATTGAGTGCGAAAATTTTCAAATCTGCATGTGTATTCCTTTTCTTTAGCTATCAAAAGCACACATTAGATTTTCAGGCACATTCCTGACCTAAAATCTTAAGGTCTTCAATGTAGACAATTGTGGTATGCTTACTCCCTCCCCAAACTGCACACAAGGCGGCATCTCAATCCAAAGTGTTTTATGATCAAAAATAAGCCAGCAAGCGTCCTTGCATTTTTTCCCACTTGGTATCTCTATTAGTTTCCTGGAGCTACAATAACAAACAAATACCTCAAACCGGTAGCTTAAAAACCCAAAAATCTGGCTCTCAGAGTTCTGAGGCTAAAGTCTAAAATCAAGGTGTCAGCAGGGCCATGCTCCATCCAGAGCTTCTGGGCGAGGATCCTTCTCTTCCAGAGTCCAGCAGCCCTGTGTGTGCCTCGTCTTGTGGAAGCAGAACTCTGACTTCTGCTTCTAACTTCATGTGGCCAACTTCTTGTGTGTGGATGTCCAAATTTTGCACTTCTTATAAGGATACCAGTCATACTAAATTATGTGTTTTGGGACTACATATAAAAATACAATAGCTTCAATAAATTAAATTAAGCACTTAATTTATCAGCTGGCATAAAGATCCAAGCAGAAACACACTAAAGAAAAACTTTAACAAGAACTAAGCTTTAAAACTTTTAAAAGATATTAAAAATCACATTACAGTCCAACAACTTACATACTTATTTATATTTCATTCATGATCTATATAATGGCATTGTTTCGAGTTCAATATTCACTTTTGCTTATTTCAGTGTTTTGCATCAGAAAATTCAATTATAAGGAAACACATAAGACAACACAGTGCCATGACATTTTTTCCCCCAAATTATGTGTGTGTGTGTGTGTGTGTGTGTGTGTGTGCACGCGTGCGCGTGTGTATCCTGGACGACATCATTAATATATAGTATTAAAAAATAAAATGTTAAATAGCTTATGGAATTTTTGAAAAATTCCATAAGCATAAAAAAGTTTTCATACAGCTACTCTTAAAAAAAGCCATGCTTGTAATTCCAACACTCAGGCGGTTGAGGCAGGAGGATTACAAGTTCAAGATGGGTTTGGCAATTTAGTGAGACCCTATCTCAAAAAAAGAGGGGAAAAAGAAAAAGAGTGCGAAGATGTGACTCTGTGGTAGCACACTCACCCAGCATGTGTGTTGCCCCAGTGCAGGCCCAGCGTGGGGTGGAGAGTGGCATGGTAGATGTGGGGTTTAATTTTGCATTAAAAGAGAACGTATCAACACCGTGAAAATCATGAAGACCTAAGCTTCTCATCTTCTACATAAGGACAGCAGACTTAAAAATCATCAGTGTGGCCCATAAAAATGCTAAAATTGAGGGTTGTTGATAAAAGATTTTACTTTATTACATTTTATGCATAATATATTATTTCAAAAAAATTTACACTTGCTGATCCTTCAGAATTCATAAAAGAAGCTGTATGGAGTGCTGGGAAAGAGGACTGGTCCACCCAAAGTGTGCGTGTGTTGGGGGGGGTACCTGAACAAGGAAGTGGAGTGCAGCAAAGAAGCAAAGAGAAAGTAGGCCATGGTGGTTCATGCCTGTGATCCTGGCACTCAGGAGGCTGAGGCAGGAGGATTGCTGCAAGTTCAAGGCCAGCCTGGACCACATGGTGAGACCATGTCTCAAACACACACACACACACACACACACACACACACACACACACACACAAGCACAACACAGAGCACAAGACTTCTAGCCTCCACACTCTCATTCCAAAGCTCTTGCTCAGACCATCCAATATGCAGAGCTGCCCTGGGAAAACCGTGGTAGGAACAACTAACACTTCTGGCTTCTCAATTACAATGAAAAGAGAGTATTGGCTCAAGACTAGTAGACCCCTCCAGAGGCACAGCCCACTCACATTATTCCCAGAGTTCATTTTTAATTTGTATTGTAGATAAAAAGAAGTATTTTGAATTACTGTTGATGACAGCATGCATATCCATTTTGAATGGGATTTTAAAAACAATTTTTTTATCTGCAATGTGCATATGAAATTTTTATGACAGTATGTGCATTTCTTAGGACACAGCTACATGAAGCTATATAGTGCTATAGAAAAGTCCTGAATGCTGAAGTGTGAACCACCCTGGGATGAGGCCAGCTATGGACCGGAAGTGTGAACTTGACCAATCACTTAGCACTCTCAGGTTTGTCTTTACAGTTGGTACTTTTCTTCCAATTCATTCTTTATATCATTCAGAATTTTTTCATTATTTTAAAATAACTTTTAAATTGGTAGATCTTTACTTTTTAAACAAGGTGGAACTATGAGACAACATTGTCAAAAATTTTAAAAAGCAGTTATCTGTCTTTACTCAGAACATAAAGAATTGGCAGATTCAATTAAGACAGAAACTATAATTTCCTGCATCTTAAACAATTTCCACTATTGAATCACTGTGAGGTTATCGAGGTGGACCAAAAGATAAAACAAAGTATTAATGCAAAATAATCCTTACTTTAAAAGGGTAGTTTAGTCATTCTGGCATCATAATCAAAAAACCAAACTGGTTTTACCACCCAAAATTGATCAAATTCCAGAATCGCTCTTTGTGCCATGCTTAAACATCTCCTTGCTAAAATAAAGAAATGGCAAGGAACTGAGAATCAGTTGTATGACCAGTTTGCAATAAATATTGCTTTGAATTAGATGTGATTAAATTTGTAGTGAATTTTGCAACTCCAGAAACGCAGTAGGAGCTTAGCTGTTAAGATGAACTCAAGCATGTAGTTCTCTTGTTAATCATTAATTGCCCCATTCAGCCAAAATTTAATTTCCACAGCTGCCAACCACAAAAGTTCAGTTGTCTTCCGGATGCTACAACGAGAGTCTGATGCAACAACAAACACTGTAGCTCATACTTAGCTACAAACAATCATCAGAGAGTGGAATGCTTGACCCAGCAGACGGGCGAGTCAGAATCCATGAACCCAGGACAATGGCACCAAGAAAATTACAAATTGTGTTACAGCATTAGAGTACCAAACAGATTAAGATTATCTCCAAAGGCAATGAAAGAAAATTAAATTTCTCCTATCTCCTTTCCCTCAATCTTAATTCAACTGTTAATACAACTTGTAAAACTAGCCAAAATATAGTCATATTTGTTGGCAGAGAAATTATAAATTAACATTTATTTAATGTTTTTATGTGTCAAATGTTTTACAAGTACTATTTTATTTAACCATTACAACAAATCTATAGTCACTTACTAGTAAATCTACTTCATAAATTAAATAACTACAGCTCTGAGAGGTGAGGTAACTTCTCAGTGTCATACACCCAGAACTAGGATTTGAACCATTCTGACTCCAAAGTTCATGGGTAAGAACACATGCCGTGGAATATAGATTATGAACATAGAAAGAGCCCATGAATTTTTTGATTTAAAAAAGTTCAAAAGACAGCAACATTGCATTTTTGAAATATGCATATGTACAAAAAGTATCTTATTCATATTTATTCACTGAAAAAGATCGGGAATGAAATAGGGGCATTGACGGTGCTTATTTCTCCAGGCTGGAGTTACAGGACACATCATTCTTTTTTTACTATATTTTAACTTTTTCTACAGTGACTTATATTGCTTTTGGTATATTGTTTTGATAATAAAGTTTTGGTAATACAAGTACATGAGAGACATTACCAGAGGTGGGAATCATGGAATGTACAAGTTTCAGTGAAGAACTTCAGATAAGAGAAAAACTGAAAGCCTGAATGCAAAACAAAAAGGATGTAAAATAAATATGAATTACTAAAGGTTATAACATCAAAGAATTCTTGTTACATTTGAAATATATCATTATGTGGTGAACTATATCGTTATATTTGTCCAGAGGGCTGCTATACAAAATATCATAAACTGGATGGTTTACAGATAGCAGAAATTTATTTCTCATAATTCTGGAGACAGAAAGTCCAAAATCAAGAACTGGCAGATTCCGTGTCTGGTGAGGGCCCATTTCCCAGTTCGCAGGTGATGCCGCCTTTCAGCACATTCCTAACAGCAGAGACAACACACACATAGTGGAGAGCTTAGACACATGAACTTGGGAGACACATTCAGAGCATAGGATGTATCGACTGGGGAACACAGTATTTTCTGGGGGATGTCTCATTAATTTCTTTAATAAGAATCACTTACAACAATTTACAATATAAAAAATAAAGTACTATTGTGCTAGCCATGCTAAGATAGTAACATCTCTGAACAAGAATAATCACAGATCTGACCCCTCACCTCCTTCTGGAAGGAAATTATATGTTCCAATTTCTCTGTCTCTGAATAACATAATATTAAATCAAACAGCTGGAAATGAGGAAACTGTTAGTGAGTCTCAGAATAAACCTGCACACTTCCACAAAACTGCCAATTTCATACTTTATTCCTGAAACCTCTATATTTTAATTGTTCGATTTTATTACTGATTGGAATTGGTATCTGTTAAAAATCACACAAATTGTGAAGTATAGCTCGTTTCTATTTTTCAATAACCCAGACTACATCGCTGCACATATACAGTGACTTCCTAAAGTAGAGTAAGGAAGTGAAAATCACAAACATCTCTGCATACAACTCCAGACTTGGTTCAACTAATCTTTTATTGTTTTTGTTTTGTTTGTTTTGCTTTCCTCTAAGTGTGCTGCTTGGAGGAGAGGGATTTGAATGGTTAATCCATGGTCCTCTGGCATCTCTGCTAAGTAATCTGTGTGTCCTTTCCTAAATATTTTGTTATTTTTCCTAATATTAGTATAATCTGTACGTACCTAGTACAGGCTCCTGGATCTATACTTTTTTTAACTATATGAGGGAATTTCCAAGCCTGGGTCCTTAAAATGGAGGAAATTCTGCGTCTATCCAAATGTAATCAACTATTACCCCTTTCACCAGGCCTAGTGGCACATGCCTGTAACACCAGCACTCCGAAGACTGGGGCAGGAGGATCACCTCAAGTTCAAGGCCCGCCTGAACTCATAGCGAGACCCTGTCTCACACAAACAAACAAACAAAAAACAATTCCCTTTCCCCACTCCCTGAACCACTACTAACAGAATGCTGTTTAATTTAGCAGACTTCTTCTGAAGGTTCCGGAGTAACAGAGAAGAAAGCACAACAGCATTCTTAAGGGGTGTCTGGCTGTCTCCACCTATGTGCATTTCTCCCAGACTGTTTGTTTCCTCTGTAGTTCTCAAATGGTTGTCATGTTCCCGGTTCCTCCCTCCATCTCCATTGGTGACGTTTATCTCTCTTCTCAGTACCAGAGACATCACTGTCTTTGTCCCATCCCAGCAGGAAAACACAAGAACTGGACAGACCACTTCAGCCCTTTCTATCAAACTTCTTGTAGTAGCACCAAGGTGGTGCGGACAAGGGACTCGACTTGCAGAAGTAAAAAGAGCTATTGATGTGTGTTGCTAAGTAGCTCAGCCATCTAGCCTGGATTTCCATCCTCACCAAGGGAAAAGCCAGCCACTGCTTTGAAATGATAATTTTCCTTAATGTGTTCCATTCACCACAAAGTGCATAAGAGAAGGAAACAGTAATATAATGTATGTTTTCCTCATTATTGAACAAGCCACATGAACAATGCCATTTTCCCTTTCCCTATATTAGCATACATAGTGTACATAAATTAGACACTAAATGCTCTTATAGTTTAGAGGCAAAATATAAGCTATTAACATATAAATCAAATTTAACAATATTATTAAATCACCAATTAAGGAACACTTCCTTCTGTATACGTCTCCAAGCTAAACTGACTTCAGAACTTCTAATAGGTAGCTAATAATAGTAGCTCATTTTAAAATGTATGGTGTATATTTCCTGCAGAGGGATTAAGATGGCTTAGGTCGATGATATGTCTTTATCAAATGATAAAAGTCATCAAAATCAACGATTAAAATTATTAAAATGAGGATGAAAAGATAAAAATAGTGAAGGAAATTGGGAGAAGAAAATATCTCTTTTGTTTATTGTAGTTACACAATTCTCTCAAGTGAACATCTCTGATTCTCACAGCCTTCCCTGGAAAATGTAGAAATAATGACAATATTGCTATTTTGCAGATAAAATAATTGATGCCTGTAGAGGTTAGAGGTTGTACCCCAGTCTCGAGAGCTTGAAGTGTCAGGTCCAGGTCTGGAAAGTAGATCACCTGGCTCCAAGACCATTCCTTTCCACCATGCCACCTTCAGGTTCCAGGAGTAATGTTAACTTGCGGCATACACACAACTAATACTGTACTTTGACAGTATCTAGCAAATATAACTCCTTTAATACTAAGACCCTAATCAATTCCAATTGATTAGAAATTTGAAGTAAAACTTCAGCTTTCCAAAGAAATACTCTGGAACTCCAAGACCTGTATCTACCAGAAGGAAATTTTTATAAAACCGCAATCTGCTCTCTACAGATGGTGCCTCCATGACCATTTGTCACCAGAGTCTCAGGACAAAAGCCCCAGCTTGGCTACCTGTCCCATTACCACAATAGAAGAGACCAGCAGTGGTGAAGGGCAGATGAGAAGCTTTAATCATTGTGGCCATGCTGGGAAGTGCAGATAAAGAGGTGCAAGATCTATCTCTGAAAAGCTGCTAGGAGCTCTGGAGTTTTATAGAAAGAGAGAATAAAGACGAGGGTTGGGGTCTGTATAGCTGGGGGGTTGCACAGCTGAGATAACTAGATAACCCTAGTCAATTCGTGGGTGGTTGATAGGTATTCTCAGGTCTAGTTATGTGATATTCTGGGAAAGCCATCGTCACTTGAGGGGCAATTGAGTTCTCATCATGAAACAATAGCTCCTGCTTGGGGAGGGCAGCCCTAGCTCCCGCTATGAGGTAACTGCTCCCACCTGGGGAGTCTATATCACGGGGTGGTGTGAGAGCTCCTGTTTTTGCTAGACTCCAGGGTGACCGTCAGTTTATAGTGATGGCAAACCTTTTAGAGCTTTTGATGATACAAACAGCCTGCTGCAGTACATATGCCATAGATTCACCACCAGTGGGTGAGGACAAGGGCTGGCAACCTCTAGGCCTTGCTCTAGAGTCTAGGGAGTCTGGAATTAGACTTACAAAATTTGGCAATTACGTGTTCCTGCAAATTCTGGAAATTACTTTAGTTACTCTTATCTTGGTGTGCCCAACTTGAAGGAGCTAGGCTAGGTAAATTTGAGGTTAATAAACCTTGCATTACAGAAACTCCTTAACTAATTAACATGCCTATAAGCAGAGCCAAAAAGTGCCAGGCTTCATCCTGCTTTCAGTTACCCCTTGGGCATCTGCAGGCCTACAGAGCCCTATTACCTTCTGACTTCTCAGACCCCTTACACCTTACAGCACTTCTACTCTGACACTAGGTCTTGAATTGCCTACTTAATATGGAATTGTGGAATTCCAATTTACCTTATTCAAGGACTTCTGATTGTTTCATCACTCCTCCCATTTAAATCACTGTGGCAGAAGAAATGTTAGAGCCAGTGATTAAGCCCTCCAGCTATTAACTTGATAATCTGGCTGCTAAATCCTTTTAACTGCACTGATTCTCAACACAGGAACATCCTTACTTCCAGCTGGGCTATCCTCCCAGGCCATTTCCCTTTCTAAATTGCTGCTACATTTTCCTTCACATGTCTACCTATGCAGGATCAGCTCATAGTAAATCTACTTGCAATATAGGAAACATCACACAGATAATGAATTTTACTGGTATCTTGCAATAACTGTCAGTCATAGCCACTCCATTACTCTCTTGCTGGCTACATAAAATAAATTAACACATTTGCTAGTGTTCTCATAGTTTGTTTTCTTTGGATAGTTGTGTTATTTTTATCATGGTATTCTTGATTATACATGGGGTGAGGGGAGTGTACATTGTCTCAACTTCTTTCATGAAAAGATCTACCTACAATTATATTCTTGAAAAGAATTGCTAGATCATTTGAAGCTTGCTATTATGGAAGAAGCTATTCTAGGAGTGGTTAGTTCCTAATGCTTTAGAAAGTAATCATTTTCTTAGAATTTCCAAAGGAAGAAGAAATCTTCTGGAGAAGGAGCCCTCTCTTTTAAAAATGCTTCTAGTATTTTTCTAATGTCTCCCACTCAAAAAAAATTCCTAGCCAAAAAAAGTAAATTTACATTTCACTCAGAGTCAGTGTGACTCAAAACTAACCACATATTTTTCAAACATCTTTTATGTCTCTAAAACTGATTGAACTTCATCCTCTCTAGAAGAGGTGCTTTTACTAAATTACCTTAGTTCTTCAGTCATTCAAACCTCATAGAATTGAGACCTGTATTAGACATGTCAATATAAAAAATTCTTATATCAATTTTCAGAAGCATCTTTCTGTATTTTAATGCTTGGTGGCAAGAATAATTTATTTCATGAAATTAGATACTGTTAAATGGTATTACATTTGTATATTAGCAGATCTGAACTACAAACACAAATAAAGTGTCCTTACCTGGTGTGTCCTATCTTTTCCCAGGTGTCTGCTTCAACAATAAGAAAATATAGAATTAAAAACATACTTAAACATGGTTGTGTATATATTGCTGTGGTATGATGATTTTAATTCTTCTGGGAAGATACCAAGCAGAGGAATACTTGTCCCTCAGACAAAGGTTTAACACCTAGAATATATAAAGAAATCAAAAAAATCAAACTCCCCAAATTTAAAGACCCTATCCAAAAAGGGGCATCTGAAATGAATAAACATTTCTCAGATGAAGAAATAAAAATGGCAAATAAATATATGAAAAAAGGTTCAACATCACTGGTCATTTGAGAGATGCAAATCAAAACAACGCTAAGATTCCATCTCACTCCAGAAAGAACAGCTGTTATCAAGAAATCAACCAATAACAAGTGCTGATGGGGCTGCAGGGAAAAAGGAACCCTTCTCCACTGTTGGTGGGAATGTAGACTGGTCCAACCACTGTGGAAATCAGTGTGGAGACTCCTCAAAAAACTACAACTAGAGTTTCTGTTTGACCCAGCTATTCCTCTGCTGGGTATCTTCCCAGAAGAATTAAAATCATCATGCAACAGCAATATATGCACAACCATGTTTAAGTACATTTTTAATTCTATATTTTCTCACATGTTCATAGCAACACAATTTGTAATAGCTAAGTCTTGGAAACAACCTAAATGCCCAACAACTAATGAATGGCTAAAGAAGATATGGTTTTTCTATACAATGGAGTACTACTCTGCCATTAAAAAAGGATAAACTAGAGTCATTTGTAGGTAAATTGATGCACCTTGAGAACATACTCTTAAGTGAAATAAATCAGACACTCATGAGTACACATCAAATTGTTTCTCTGGCATGAGAAACTATAAGTGTAAATAAGGACAAAGAAGTATAATAGATATTATGTTTTAAAAAAAGATAGTATTCAAAAGAAAGGAGAACTAGATAGGGAGAAAGGGGAAAAGAGGAAAGGGGAAAAGAAAGAAGAAAGAGAAAAAATAGAAAAATGTAAATAAACCTGCTGCAAATAGGGAAGAGTAGGGGAAGAGGAGGAAGGGGAGGGGAAGAAGGGGAAAAAGCAAGATTATATCATGTACAGTTACAAAATAACCACGTTGAATATAATCATTATGTATACAATGCACCAATACATGTTCTTTGTTAAAAAAAAATACTTAAAAGAGAGATTTGCATTTGCCAATTCATCATGAATGTCTTAAATTAGATGAGTAGTTTGAGTTGAGAGTGGCCCACTCTTTAATTGAAAGGAAATTTAACAAAGGTAGAATAAACAAAGGTAGAAACAAAGAAGGAGGAAGAGTAATTCTCAGAAACGATTGCCCCTCTGTGCTAAGGAAGATTTCTCCTGGGACAAAAGAAAAAAGATACCACAGTAGTAGCTCCAGAGTGGTAACAATCAGCACTCTACTTGCAGACCATCACAGTGGTATCCACTCTCTGCGCGCGCGCGCACACACACACACACACTGGAATAATCAACACCCTAACTTCACACACTAAAGCCCCTTTACCACTGCATGAGCAATCCAGAGCTTACCTGAAGTCCAGCAGTTGTTCGAGGAAGTACCTTCACTAGATGTTCAAAATTTGGGCAACCTAAATTTAGAAGCTCAAGCCAAGTCCCTAAAATTACTTTTAGGCATGCTAAAAATGAGACTACCTAGAGTAAGCAGAACAAAATTTCCCCTCACCTGAAGACTGACTGCCAACCAAGACTGGCCTTCTGAGACTGTGTTTTGCTGCTGGGCACTGCATCCCTCGCTGTGGTCCTTCCTCAGCCTTCTTGGTATCACTTTAATTCGAGCTCTGTGCTTCAAGCATTCGGCCTCCTTCTCCCTTCTCTGCCAGAGTTGCCAGCTTCTTATCTGCATTCTCTTCACCCATCACCCAACAAAAGTCTTATTCACTTATATCCCCTTTATGGTAGCCTGAATGACTATTATGGAAGAGTTTCAAATATCCACAGAGTAAAAATCAAATTATAAGCAACCAAAAAATATAATAATAATGGTTCCCCCTCCAGGGATGACTGGACATTGCAGGGTCTGGGGAGATTTGCACAGTCCTGTCATCACAAAACACAAATGCACCATTTTGTCCCCTAAGCCCCTCTTTGGGTTTCTGTGGTGTTTTCTTATGGTCAGGGGTCTTGGTTAAACCAATAATTTAATTGGCAAATCATAATTGTATACATTTACGGGGTACACCCACACTTTCACTCTTCTTACAGAAAGAGAAAGAGTCCTATCAAAAGGGAAAAAACACTACTGTTATCTAACTACATACATCCAACATTATTCCCATTATCCCATAGAATCCACAATTTCCTAGATATGCAACCAAGATGAACAACAGTTGAAATTGCATTTCAGGCATATAATTTCAACAGTTTTACTCTTCTTTACAGATAATGATGGAAACTGGTGAGATGACAGCAAAGTACAGAGGAAACTAAATAGAGAGTCACCACATTATTGAACTTCAGATGGTGCATCCACACCACAAGACTCAAAGGATAAAAAATCTACAGTTGTGCGGGAAAGCGGTGGGAAGAGAAGGGGAAGGAACCTGGGGAGAGCTTTCTGTGTCAGTAGAAGGAAGCAGCTTTTTGCTTTGAAAAGCAGATGAAGGTTAAGCCCTTGGGGAACTCTGGCTGATGATTCTCTTTCATGAACCAGCACATCTTAAACACATTTCCCTTGAGAAGTGGCATCACTATTTCATTTCATGTTCAAGGTCACAAAAATGCTCCAAAAATAAGTTTGAAGCAAGAGCAAAGGAAAGGAAGAAAAAAGCAGCTTTGACAACAAAATGATTATGTGAACAGGTACACTGCACAGCAGCTCACGGCTCTTATCCTGACAGGTCAGGCATTTAGCCTTCACAGAGGTGGCCTCTGAGTCCCTTTCTTCGCCTAATGGCACTCGGCTTACGTTTAATGGCTGCTCACTCATGGAAAGAAAGATGACAAAGGATGTGCAAAGCAATCAGAGAAATTAGTTTTGGAAGATCATATAATTCCAATCCTAATGCAAGAGGACACAGTTCAAAAAATAAATGAGAGTCTGGTGTTACTTTAGGGTCACCATCAGAGCTGCGGCGAGTGCTGTCACGATGTACCGGGAGAGTTGAGAGAGTATAGCAGAAATGGCCTAACAACCTTAGATACATCCAACACCCAAATTTTAGGCCTTCCTTAATGCATTTACTTCTGTCTTTAACAGCAAGTCTTGTTTGTTTCTTTTCCTCATGGTTCACTGGTACCAATCTCTACCTCTTCATTCCTGTCTAGCTCCCCTTCCCTGACATCTTCACTGCTGTCTTCAACAAATCCCCAACAGACTCCAGGCCCGAGTAACTTTCTAACTTCAGTCTGACCTGTGTTCCTTGCTAGATCTATCTTTTGAAACTGTCACTTATAAAAAAACTTGTTCAGTTGACTCTACTTCTTGCTGCTTAATCAAACCATTAATTCCCTTTTGCTAATATGAAAAACATACTTTGGCTTCTATTTTAAGAATAATAATAATAGCAATAGTCCATTTTCTTAAGCATATTGTCCTCTCCAGCTACAACAGTATTTACCTCTCTTCCTTCACCGTCATTCATTTGAAGAGCACAGTCATATTAGCTTTCCCATTGCTGGACACAATACCTGACACAAATTAAAGAATGAAAGATTTAATGTGGCTCACATTTTAAGGTGATTCAGTCCATGGTCAGCTGGATTCAAAGCAAAAACATCATGGTGGAAGGGTACTGTGGAGCAAAGCTGCTTGATTTATGGTGACCAAGAAGCAGAGCCAGGAACAGCACTGGCCAGGAAATGGGAAAGGGACTATATATAGCACCCAAAGTCCTGCCTCCATGACTCAGCCAGAAACACCCAAAGGGAATTGGTGGACCAGTTCTCCAGGTAGATCCCAAAGCTGGTCACGTTTACACTTCACCCTAACTGCCGTAACAGTCTTCACTTATCAGCTTCACTTCCTCAATTCCCTTCCATTCTTCCACCTATTACATACTGACTTCTACTCTCACCAGCCTCCAGGCTACATTCTGACCACCAAGCCACCTCTCTCCTTCCACTTGTCAGAACCAGTAGTACAGATCCCATCCTTCATCTTTGGGATTTAGTGCAGTTTTGAACATGCTTTCTGGAAACTCTCCTGCTAGCTCTGGACATTACACTCTTGGCCTACTCTTCCCTTGGGTCTTTATTTTCAGTCTTATTTTCTGGCTTCCATTCTGCTACCCACTTCAGTGTGCCCCAGGTTCTGTCTTGGGTACTACCTTCATCTTTCCCAGTACCCAATCCAATACCATCCCTGGCATACAGGACCCCTCAATAAATTCACGTTATTAATTCATAGATTTTTCAGATCAGTTGCGTCATTTTTCTCAGAGTCCCCTTGTTCTTACAGGGTAAATGTTGATCTCCTCAACCTAGAATTATTAGCCTTCTACTATCTGCCCTCCCTTCTACCTCTCCCTGCAACACAAGCCATCTCCCTGAGCCCTACAACACAGCCTGCTGTCCTAATTCTGCCTCTGAAACTTTACCCAGGTAGTTTCTTCTTCCTTATATACTCTCCTCACCCCCCATTTTACCCACACAAATCACACCCATCTTCTACAATCCAGTGAAAATTTCTCTCTTCTCAAAGTCATGCCTGACTACTCAAAATAACAGCCAACGCTCCTCAGATTTCCTACCTTTTATATAACTTATTTGGATGGACATTTCCACAGTTAAGTGACTGTTTGGAGAAGATCCTGGAAGAATAGGGGGTGTGCACAGAGATGGGGTGCAGGAGTACGAAGGAGTGTTAGTGCATGCAACAGACCGAGAGGAGTTTCTCTAAGGACACCGAACTTTATTTATGGGCATACCCTTATTGTGAAATACACTAGCAAACAGCTACTTGGGCCTCAAGAAATACTTCGTTGAAACTGATTTTAAACAGTCAACCCTTACTCCTTCTGCTTCACCCAGAAGGTAGAACTGCCAGAAATCACTACATGCTCCCCAAGACAAACACTTATGTGTGCCATGATGAATGCTGAGGAATTGGGAAAGGAAATAATCCAACGACATCCCCTCAGAAACTAACCCAGAGGGATTGGAGAATTCAGCTCAAGTGATAGGGTGCTTGCCTAGCAAGAGTAAGGCCCTGAATTCAATCCCTAATATCCACACCCCCCCCAAAAAAAACCTAGCCCAGGGGCCAGTAACAGGTGAAATAAACAAAACGTGGTATAACTGAGTATTTTTGATCCTAAAAAGTGAAATTTTGATATATGCTACAAAAATGAATGAACCCTAAAATCATAGTTTTTAGCTAGGCCTGATGGCTCACACCTGTAATCACAGCACTCAGGAAACTGAGGAAAGAGAATCACAGCTTCAAGACCAGTTTGCGCTTTTCAGAGAAAAAAAAAAAAAAAAAACCTTAGTGAAATAAGCCTGACATAGAAGGATACAAAAACAAATATTGTATGATTCCACTTATATGAGCTATCTAAATAGAACTTTCATTGAAGCAGAAAGTAGAATCAAGGTTACCAGGGCCTAGAGAATAGGGCAGTGGGGAGGTATTATTTAATGACAATAGAGTTTTTATTGGAGATGATGGAAAGTTTTACTGGAGATGATGAAAAGTTCACTGTAGATAGCAGCAGAAGGGAGGGAGAGAGGGAGGTTGGGCCTTTTGACAGCAAACTTTGAAGAGGGAACAAAGAGCATTTGCCTGTCGATCCACCTTCTCTCCTCTCTTCAGAGCCGCACACTGACAGAGGACCCAGAGCAGCTGAGAATTGGGAGGTCTCACACTACCCCCAGTGTGTCGGCACTTCCTTTGGCCTTTCCACTAGTCGGAAATTCCTCCAGGAAACAAATATACCAGACCGTCAAAATGCAGCTAAGCTTCTCCACGCAGTAGGAGAAGGCCGGGACTAAGGAGGCTTTATTCTTTCCTCAGTAGTGTGCCATGGGAAGATCCTCCCACCTTGAACTCCAGCTAGCCCATGGCATCATGGGAGGAAAGACAAGTACCATGTGGGACTTTTGTGCTATTGTTCATCTTGAAAAATGTATAATACATAAAATGCTTACAATGGTGTATGCACAGAGTAGACTCTTAAAAATGCTAGTTATTATTTTAATAAAATATTTATTTTACCAGCATTATACCTCCCAAAAATGAAGTTCAGTGTTATCCTTTCAAATACCATCAGGAAAATTGAAAGCTCTTCTCCTTTGTAAATTCTCAGGAATGAGGACTTGTAAATTTACCAAAGGTTCGACAGTAGTAGAACATATAGCAAACTACTGACTAGATCTGGCAGACACAGAGGATGACAAAGGAATGAACAGAGAGGGACAAGACTCAGGACCATTGAACCTGTAGACTCATTAAATAATAGTATTCCCAGCCCTCCCCCTGTCCCAGGCTGTGCCCCTCTCGGAATTTCCAAAGAACAGAACAGCTGTTGCTGTTCTGAAGTTGATGGCACACAACCAAATCTAAACTAACATTCCTGACAAATGCAACTGAAAACGAGGAAACAACTTTGTTGATGCCCTTGAGACTGAGCTCTCAGATGATATGAGTCACTTCCTCCTACAAGAGGCTTTGTCTCTGTCCTCCACATGCTCTCTGGCTCAGGTAGAGATAGTAGCAGGAGTAGGGATGAGAGAATTCTTAGGTCAGCAGGCCAGCTGCAATATACAAGAAAAGAACTTGAGGTAATTAGATATTTAGAATGAAGAACGTAAAACAGAAAAGTAGATACTGCTCCATGCTGAGCACTCAGCAAAGTAAAGCAAAACACGATTTTCATCTCTATAAGCAAAGATTTTCTCTCTAAATTTCCCTGTACCAAACTTCTCTGTTCACTTTCCCCATACCATGTCTGTACTAGCTCCAGGAACACACGAGGCTCTGGGGCACGGTGGCGAACCACGGGACACATGGAGGAACGATGGAACGACCATTTATGGAAGTCTCCAAGAATGCAGGAGAGGCAAAAGTTACCATGCGGCAGGGGTGTGTGTGTGTGTGTGTGTGTGTGTGTGTGTGTGTGTGTGTGTGCGTGCTTTCCCCATAAGGAGAACAAACAAAGATGCTGCCCTAAGTGAATTATTGAGGCTCGGTCCATACCAACAATTAAATAATTGTATCTGGAAGACTCCAGGTAGGTTATTAGCGTAATTTATTACCTACCTCAAGTCTTCCAATTGCTCTCTAGACCTTGGAAATAAGAATAAAAATGAATAAAAAGACATTTGATTTTTTTCAAATAACCAGCTACATATATCTTCTGTATATCTTTGATAAACAGTCCAGTTCAATACTCCACAAAATATTCAACTCATATTTGATAATATAGCAAATTTCACATAATCAATGATGAGAACAGGGATAGAAAAAAAACATTAAATATATTTTAGGTTTATCAACTGGTATTTGTTCACACACACACAAAAACAGACACACACACACACATATATATACACATATAACAGTGAATACTGAATACTGATCACAGATTTCCTATAAGCCAAGCATTTCTAAAATATTCCACAAAATATTCAACTCATATTTGATAATATAGCAAATTTCACATAATCAATGATGAGAACAGGGATAGAAAAAAAACATTAAATATATTTTAGGTTTATCAACTGGTATTTGTTCACACACACACAAAAACAGACACACACACACACATATATACACATATAACAGTGATTACTGAATACTGATCACAGATTTCCTATAAGCCAAGCATTTCTAAAATCTTTGTGTTAACTTATTTCATCTTCATAATTCCCCATGAAGTAGGTACTAGTAACATCCATATTGTACAGATGAGGAAACAAACAACAGAAGTTGAGCAACTTGTGCAAAGACCCTGAGATGCACATTTGAAAACTGGGGTCCAAAATCCACACTCTTAAAAGGAAAAATGGGTACACAAGGATGCACATTTACCCACAGATATAGCTCTCTGATCTGGGCCTTTTCATACCTACAGTAAGTACTCAGCAAGCTTTTTGTTATTCACTGAACATGTTCAAGTGACTGCTATAATTGTCGAAACAATTTTGTTAAAAACTGTTCCAAACTGAAACTACTTGGAAAATCCAGAGCAGGCCAGTCCGTGGAGGTTTGAATATTGTATTAGAGACTTTTTTCTTCTTGTCTCTGATGCTCCGTGGAGTTTTCATGAGCTGTGAAGACTCAAGGGAACAAGTCGAAGTACGCTCGCAGAAATTCTGAAAACCACTAAAACTAGCTGCCACACATAAATCAGCATCTATCTATTTTCTAACCTATTTATAAAAGTGCAGCTGTGAAATACATCTAAAATACAAATCTGAGTACATTTATTTGAAGATGGTACTTGTAGCAATAACCTTTTCAAACAAACAAAAACCATCTATCAAAAAGCAAAGTAATTGTGCCATGTTAAAATGCTGGGTGTGGAGTATTTAAATTACTGTTTTAGCTGGTGTGATAAATAGTGGAATTCCACCTGCTGCCAGTTCCACACTAACTGCCCCAGAGCTTAACACTAGGCACCAGTCCAGTTCTGGTTTTTATGGAAAGAAGAAATATAGCAGAATTAGATAGTATTTCGGGATTTCCAGTGAAAAATCTGAGAGGTTCTAAGATTTTATGCTCAAAATGAATTCAGACTCCACGATTACCCTGGTATATGTTTGATATTATTTTCTGCATCGATATTCTTTTCCCAGGTATCAGCCTATTGTCCTGGAAATTAGACAAATGCCACATGTGTCCAGTGCCCCTCTTTATGCTCTTTCTCAACAACTGCACCTTAGTTTTCTTTATCAAAAGGAACCAGAAAAAAAAATCAATACAAAAAGAAATCCCAACCTCTTTGAAGCTCCAAATTTATAGAAAAGTAGATAAAAGCCAGAACCATATGATTTTCTGAGCAAATGCACGTCTCCTATTGGTAGTGTTTCATTTGACAACAGTGTTTGATCACCAATTCATTGTCATATCCATTCAACTGAAATATTCCAAGCGTTTGTTTAATTATAGCTGACAGCTTGATGCATATAATAAAGCCTAACTCTAATTATTGAAATCCATAGTTCTTAAGTAGAAATTTGGGATAATCTCAAATACAGATCCTGGAACTGAATTTTAAGGAGGAGGGGGAATTCCTTACTGTGTTCTAATACCTAAGTACGGAAAAATCATTTGAATTTTCTACTCTCCCCAAAACACACAGCATTTGAGAACAGCAGCATTTCAACTTCTGCTCAATCACTTAAAATAAATAAAGTCTTGGTTTCAAGCAAAAATTTAAAAAGACCATTTTATACTTATGTATAATATAAGCAATCTAAGTAGAAAATATTCTTACAAAAATATACATTTCAATATCCATATTAATTGGCAAAGGTAACTGCTAATTTGGGCATCATGTTATATTCCAAAGCCTAGAAACATCCATCATTTTCTGTTATAAGCAAAACCAAAGAAAGGTCAAAAGGCTACTTTTGAACACAACTTTACTCTATAGAATATGAATTTATGTGACTATAATTTTTTAAATCCCTTCAGTAGAAAGGAGCTAAATGCAATTTGCAAGCTTTTGGGTACCCTGGCTTTACACAAACTAGGAATAGGAAGCCTGGTTGATACACACCATGTGTGTGGCTAGCATTGTGAACTACCATTGTTTCCCTCTTAATAACTTTCCAGAGTAAAAAACTAAAGAAAGAATATATACACTTCCCAGAGGCCACATGATGCTAAGGAATGCTAACAGGCCCCAAACCTACATTTTCCTGACTATGACATTGATCTCTTCAAATCATGTCTCTCAAATGTTAGTGAACAGTGGTCAACCTCGTACAGACCATTCAATATAACTTGCACCTAACATTTCTAAAATTCACAAAAAGGTGTAATAAAATTATACTAAGTAATAATATGAAAATTCACAGCAAAATAACGAAGTCAGTTGTCTTGGTCACTTTTCTCATTGCTGCAAAAAAATACCTAACACCCACAGCTTAAAGGTGGAGAGGTTTGTTTTGGCTCGTGTCTTAGGTGATAGCTGACTGGCTCCAAGGCAGGAAGGCATGATGGAAAGAGCTTCTCAGAGTGCGGTGGCCTGAAAACACAGAGCAAAGGGCGAGGATGGGGAAAGCAATAAACCCTCCCAGGCCAAGTCCCCAGTGACCTGCCTCTTCTGACCAGGCCCTGTCTCCTAATAGCAAGTCAGCTATAAGCCCCTGTAGTCCAATCACCCTCCAAAAGCCCACCTATGAGTGCCTGAGGCTCTTGAAGGACATCTAGATATAAGCCATAATATCAGTAAAATAAATAGCTTTAAAGAACTGTGGAAAAGAAAGCATTTTCCTCTCTCCTATACTACAGCCAACTGCCATATTAAAATCAGAAATATTCTAGTGAAAATTTCATATATTTTGGATTCTTTTCTCTTGGTTTAACCATGAATTTCCAAGAAGAGGAGAACTTTATGAAACAGTGGTGATATATTTTCTAAAAGTGATAGAAATTCCCTTCTATTAATGTAGTCAGCATGCCAATCACTTGAGTCATTTAAATGATTTATTCATTTAAAAAACGCACCTGCCTTGAAAGGCAGAAAATACATTTAGTAAATCTATGCAGCAAATGTGAAATGTCTGCACATGTTTAAAGAGAACCATGTATATGGGTGCTTACATAAGGTTATTCTATACACATTTTGAAACTTAAATAGTGGAAAGTTTTTAATAGTAATGTTCATTTTATTCAATATCCGCTGTCAGAAAAGAGTTACTGGTTCTTTTTGTAAAATAAATACATAGTTTATGTGATATTATTTTGGAATGTTATTAAATTTTCCCCTAAATTATGACAATTTCATTATTTTTTCATTCTACTTACTTCTTGGGCAATTTTATTTAAAATGGTTAATAGGTCATCCATGATATATTCTTAAAAAAATGTATGGGCAAAACTGAATACCCATTCCCATCATTTTTTTTTTAACAGGAGCTATATAAACCTGCCTTCTCATCAAAACCACATACTTCAAATAAATTTAGGATTATGTCCATAGAGGCTGTTCATGAAATCACTCAATTCCAAAAGGAGAATATTTTCAATGGTTTGGAAAATCAAAATGAACAATGTATCACTAAAGATAGTGGTTGTGCTGAAGTCTAGATATTTGAATTACATAGTGCTGAAAACTCTACAAATGCTTCCCAAAGCACATAGGTGAGGCTTTGGAGAGGGCGGCCAAGTCACAGGGGTATGATATTCATCGGTGGACATTATAATGCACTGATGGATTTGTAGCTAAATGTGATGCTGGGAGGCTAGGACTGGTCGAAGGAGGTGGGTCACTGGGGGGCATGGCCTGGAAGGGTGTATCTTCCCTCCCCACGCCCTTGTTCTCTGTCTGCTTCCTGCCACCATGCCATAAGCTGTTCCTTCTCTGCCACAACACCTCCGCCATGCTGCCCTGCCCTGGAGCCAGCAAACTACACAAACCTCTACAAACTCTGAGCTAGAATAACCTTTCCTCCTTTAATTTGTGGGTATGAGTATTTTGTACCAGCAACAAAAAAGTAATTAATTTGGTATTTGTGAGATGTTTATAGTTTACTTTTTTCATAGACAAGTTATTAACTTTTAAAATTTCATAAGGGAATTTATAAGCATCTTATATTTTAAAACCCCACCAAACATGTCAGAGGATCTCATTCAGGTTAGAAGCCACAGCTGTAATGTGAACCCGTAAATGTGGCTTTCTCCAAGGGAGACACAGGGCAGTAGACTTAACAACTGATATGCCTATTATTTAGGAGTGAACAACATTGTTAATAAATGGAAATTTTTATATTATTATATTGTCATGAGTTTTAGATTATTCTGATCATTTCCTTTAAAATAATAACATTCTTGTAATTTTCACTGGAGTTGACACTATGTGGATGTTTGAGAAGCCATGGAATATAAAGGGAAACACTTGAAGTAAGAGAAAAATTTATATGTACGACCTTTATAAATCTAATTCTAAACCAATTGGGTAAAAAGTTACATACTTTATATAGGAAAGTTATAAACATTTTCTAAAGTAATATCCTTAAAATTAAGTCAGTTAACACTTTTCTGATTGTTTTCTTTTCTTGTCTAAATGCGTTTAAGATAAAACTTCATTCGAACATGAGTTTTGAATGGTGAGTTTAGTCTAAATATAAGGGTTAAAATCTGGAAAAGCAAATAATAGCTGGTTTACCCTGAATAACCAAACGCATACATACAATTTAAAACCTACGCCCCAAGAAGTGAACTGGACAGAGCTGGAATCTGGAGCCATTCTCTCACTGCAGAACCTTTGTGGTAGGCTCTATTGCTTTTCCCAAACGTCCCAAGGCAGTGATGGCGAAACTTTTACACACCGAGTGCCTCACCTGCAACCCAAAACCCACTTATTTATCGCAAAGTGCCAACACTGCAATTAAACTTGAATATTGAGGATTTAGTCTAGAAAAAACAAATCGTACACTTGGCTCACAGGCCAGCAGAGAGAGCTCTGTGTGCCCGCTGTGGCACATATGCCATGGGCTCACCACCACCACCAGCCTCAGGTATAACTCGCCAAGTCTACAGCCACTGTTTTACCATATGATATGTTTAAATTGGAGGAATTCAGTAGAATTTTACTAAAGCTCCAATATTAACCAGCTAAGGGATTAGAATATGATCATAGGCCAGAAGGAAAAATTGCAAGTTAAATTAAAACCTTAAATGCCACATAGAAATAAATATCTGTTTATAGGTATTGTTTTCTGAGGAGAAAAAAAAATGTTGCATGTGATATGCCTCAATCAACAAAACACCTGAATCTTATTTTAAAATTGAATGGTATTAACCTCAGATACAGGACAAGTTTCAGCTCTCAGAATGTGACATGCAGAAGTTACTATGTGAAGAAACGCATCACTCACATGGAGCCATCTACCTTTCATTCGCAGCTCTCTCCACAAGGTGACCTCTCACTGCGCCTGCCTTTAAGCGACAATTGGTTCTGCTGGTGATACAGGCAGGATTTCCCTCGTCAAAATGCTTGGGACCAGAAGTCTTTGGGATTTGGGATTTTTTTCAAATTGTGGCACATTTGCACATACATAATGAGATACATCGGGCGTGGGACCCAAGGCTAAACACAAAATTCATTTGTGTTTTACATGCACTTTATACATATAGCCTGAAGGTAATTTTACACCATATTTTTAGTGCATTTAGGCTTAGACTACAACCAGTCACATGAGGTTATTGAATTTTTCCATTTTATGGCATCATTTTGGTGCTCAAAAAATTTCAAATTTTAAAGAATTTCGCATTTTCAAACAAGAAATCTCAACCTATACTAGGAAAGTCATCCCAGTATAACTGGGCAATTCTGGTAGCAGGCAGCCACAGCGTCCACCCAGAAACATGCCCTCCATCTTCCAGGATAAAATCTCATGGAACAGCTCGAACATAGGAGGGAGGTGGTGTGCAAGGTGAAAATTCAGGGCTCCCTGTTATTAGAAAGAAAGAAAGAGAAAGAAAGGAAGAAAAAGAAATTCCAGAGGGCAGCAGTACAGCCCTAAACCAAGCACAGAACCCTCAAAGAGCTTTACTTGACTGGACAGCTTTTATTCCCGAGTGGCTGGCCCCGTCCCCCTAACACAGTCTTTCAAACACATACAGAGCTATGGGCTGGGCTGACCTTCATTCCACGTCATTAACATCTCTGGTATTCCTTTAATCCGATAGGATTTTAGTAAGTGCAGACCTCTTGCATGCCCATTTAGTCCTTGCTCAGCAACTGACCCACGTGCTCAGTCGACTCAGCGTTCAAGGCCAAGAGCTCATTCTGACATCACAAACAATGTGCGAAATGTTATTTGAAAGTTGGTGATCTGGTGTTACTCTCTGGATTAAGATTTTTAATCTGAGATATTTACAATAAAGTGGCATTTCTTAAGGCTCAACCTAATTTAACACATAATGATGTGCACACGTTTTCTCAAAACTAAATACATTTATAACAAAAGGTGTCAGTGCAATGTAGCTATTAATTCTCTTCCTTTCATAAGCTCGAAAAATGCCATGTCCTGTACTTGAGCTGCTTAGTCCCCTTTCTGTGTCTCAAAGGCTCCCCACCAGCAGAACCGCGTGATCACGTGCACCATCTGTGCGCGGGAGGGAAACGCGTTATTGTCTTACCAGTGCGGAGGGTATTCTATCGAGAAAGGAACCCACTCGTCAGAGAAAGGTTATGCAGAAAAGCTGCTGCCAGAAAACTCGCTGTTTCCTTCTCCCCCCTCTGTCTCATTTGAAATTCATGAAGATGAAGTGCAGCTTTTGTTTCCCATCAGTAAGATGAGCTTTAAACACTCTTGCCAAAAGCAAGCTAACACAGAGTAATTGTTTTTCATCTAAATTGCATGTCCAACCTGCTTAGTCTTCAAAGAACATAGATGCTCCAGCTTTGATACCCAACCCGGAATGACAAAGGAGAGGGTGCGAAGCACACGGGCACAGTGAGAATTTTTAATCACCACCTATCTGTCAGTGAGCCCCGGAACACTGGGCAGGAAGAGAAGAGAGACCAGATTATTCATAAGGCAGAGAAGGTTCCATATTTCATTTGAGACCAACTCTTTTTAAGGGGGTAAAAAAGTGATTTAGAGGGAATTAAGATTCCCCAAGGTGTTTTTAATCTCTTTTCACTCCAGGGCCAGGTGCTTCATGTAGCACTTAAAAGGATTTTAAAAATGAAAGTAAATGCCTAGAACACAGAAAAGAGATATCCATCTACACAAAGCATCTGCCTTTGTCTAAGAAAAAAGTAGTTTCAGCTTTATGAACTGACATTTAGACATTTTACAATTTTGATGTTACAGTTCTTATAGACTTCTATGCTATGTACACTACATGCAATACATAAAAAAGGCAAAAATCATCAATATCTCTTATTTTTTATATATCAAACCTCCTTTATGTCAATAAGTGAGTTCATTTAACTGCACATAACTACAGAGTGTTGGCAAGAGCTCTATGTGATGTGAATTGAAACCAACCAAAGAAAGAGAATGAGCAAATCTAATCCGAGGCCGCCTTTCTCGGGTAGAGATGCTACCAAAAAGCTGAGTGGTGTCATTGATACCCAGGCTTCATTGTGTAACCCAGGTGCAGAGACAAAAGATTTGATTCTGTTTATTGTGTTTGTTCCAGTTAATTTAATTCTTCTTGCCTGATTTAAACTTCTATTTTCTAATTACATTCGCAAGCTCTACCCAGATGGGAGTGCTATCACACCTTTGCTTGAACTGAGAAAATGTGGGTATAAACTAAATTACTTCAATGGCTGTCAGTAAATTGCGCCACTGTTCCGTATCATCTGAGCATTAGGAGTTTTGACCCCAGACAGCCTAGTAATAGACTCTCCCAGGCCTGCTACCAAGTAAGGGAAGGAAGGAAGGTAGGGACACCAAGCTGAGAAAGCCAGCGCAGCATGGGATGGGGATGTGGGTATCAGTGACAGCTCCACAGCTACATGGGCTGCGCTGCTCAGACGCACTGCTGCAACCTCATGGTTCCTGTGTCACCTGTAAACTGAGGATCCTCAGACTATCTCTAGGGTTATTCTTCCAGTGTTCATAAATGTCTCTAATGTCAATCTCTATGCTTTGCTTCTCGAGAATTAATTTCACTTTTGGAACAGCATACCTTTTTCCAAAGTTAAAATTTTGGACAAAAATACTTAATTATGGCTTGTATCTCAAGCAGACACCCTACTATCATTAAGATGTTGAAAACTGAAAGCATTAACGTCATCTGAGAGCTGTGAACATAAAATGTCAATTTACAATGTTCATACTAGAGACCTATGAATGTCTAGAGACAAACTGAAGAGAGCCATCTTAATATAAGCAGTTACTTCAGACCCATCACCTAGCCTTTTACAACACATTAGAAATGCTATAAGAAGTGTC
This sequence comes from Hystrix cristata, assembly GCA_004026905.1. Lineage (NCBI taxonomy): Eukaryota > Metazoa > Chordata > Mammalia > Rodentia > Hystricidae > Hystrix > Hystrix cristata. The sequence continues at coordinate 70,672 of PVJO010002911.1, read as the reverse complement.
TGGGATTGGGGATTTAGCTCAGTGGTAGAACACTTGCCTCGCAAGTACAAGGCCTTGAGTTCAATTCCCAGCACAAAAAAAAAAAAAAAAAAGTGTCTGTGCAACTAACCCTGCAACTTAGAAGCTTTATACAATATCCAGCAAGGTTCAGGTATTTCTTACAAATGCAATTCAGCTAGCCAGGACATACACATAAGCCAGGAAGTCAAGATGCTTGATCATGGTTTGTAAAAACTTCAACATAAGCAAATATAACCTAAATTTTCAGGGTGTAACACCAGCTTTTGTAAATACCTGGCTCGATCCAGACACTTTATGTTTGCAGGACATGGTCTCTTCCTGTGGTTTGACTCTTTCCTTAAATGTGTACTGTATTCTTAGGACAGCTTCTTGTACATGGCGTTAAAAATGGCCACTTGCCAACATTAGCTTTGACTGGACACTAAGCAAGAAAAGAACATACACCAACTACTAACTAGAATCTCAATTTCATAGCCTTTTCTATCTCTATGCTAAACTACGGTAAGTAAAGTCAGTTGGTATTAGCTAGTGATTAGAAAGCCAAACTGAACATTTCCAAAGGAGGCAGTATCATCAGGGTAGCACTTTGGGAATACAATCTCCATTTGGTCTCTGCCAAAATATAAACTATTTCATTTTAATGTCAAGCTCTCTGGCCTGATGCAATAATTTTAATAAATGTGATCATAAAATCCTTTGTTTTGCCTCTGTTTGCAGAAAGATAAATGTATGATCAGCCGGTAAGTACAATAAAAAGAGAATATTTAAAAGTCCAAGATTCTAGTTCTGACTCTGGCAGTTCAAAAAGTCCTTGAAACTCTTTTCATCACCAATAGAGTGCCAAGTGAAATAATTCTAAGGATTATTTCAACTTCTGAAATGTTGTGAGTCTAGGTGCTGCTGAAATTGCCATTAGCACAGTGCAGGTTTTGGGTTTTGCTTACATGATACCATTTTTTCCTCAACAAGTAAACCAATCACTCAGTAATCTGAGAAACAGGGCTGGGGATTTAGCTCAGTGGTTAGAGTGCTTGCCTAGCAAGCGCAAGGCCCCAAGTTCGATCCCCGGCACCAAAAAAAAAAAAAAGCAAATGAGTAATTTGAGAAACATTGACTGCTGCGAAGGTCACAAATATTCAGGAAGAGGTGAAGGCATTCCAAAATTTTGCAGACGGTAAGTAGAAGATCCAGCAGTCCATTACCCTAAATACTTTGCCTTCCACAGGAAAATAGGCAGGCACACAAGAAAGCAGCCAACTCCAGCTTCAATCCGAACTGAGTGCCCACATATCGATCTTCTGTCTGACTGGGTCACAGGAGTGCTGGTGTACATTAAGTAGGAAAAGGACTGAAAATTACATTAATTCAAATGGCTAAATCAATATTTAACAGTGCAGTTAGTGGTAGTTGACCTTAAATGCACCTTTAATAAAACAAAGGTGATTCGGGCCAGCCTCCAGCATATGCCACTCAGAAATATGAATGAATGCAGAACAGGTACGTTAAAGGCCCCTGCTAATGCAGATGCCTTTGCAGCTTGGTCTGACTGCAAGGAGAAGGTCAAAGCTGCTTTCTTAACAAAGGAAGTGAAATTTTATTCATGTGATGCTGTGTCTTCATTTATCACCTCTCTCCCTGTCTCAAGAATTCAACGGCCTTGATCTCAACACATTTAAAAGTAGGAAAAGGATTTCTACAACTATTTCCCCAGCAAATTATTTGTAAATCTTTAGTGATAGCTCTATAACCTTGAGCACTGTTTTCATGGACAAACATAGATGTTACCAGTAGTTAGTCTAGGAATCCTGATGCCTTACTGTAACATTATTTGCATATATTTGCATATAAACATATCATTTTGTACTCCACTTGCATTAAAGATTGCAGAAATAAGTTTGCGTGTGTTAAAAGGAATGCAAAAGGGAAAAAATAAAAATAGAGGCCATCTCTTCAAGATGTCAGAGAGCCATCTCAGATGCTGTTATCTATAAGACTCACAGATGTGAGATTTTTTTAAATTGCCTTGCTGTCCATAAAATACCTTAAGCTATACAGTATTTTAGTTATCACTGCTAAGGACTTGGTGATAACTCCAGGGGAAAGGTCAAGCTGAGAATCTATTTCAATGTACCTTAAGGCAGCAGGAGACTCTGTGGAATTCACAGAGGCGCTCAGGATAGTTGACATGATTTTGTGACCTAAAGATGCCTGTACCAACAGTGTCATTTCTCTTGCATCTTGGTTGGGATGCAAGGACAAATGTGTGATAATTAGAAATCTCTCCCGAGACGCTTCCCTTTGATTTGTTATTTAGTGATAGCTACAGTTCCTCCGCAGCCCTGCTTCCATCAGGTCGGTCTGCTGGTTACCATGGCAATGTGGCTCAATGCATCCTATGAGCTAAATCAGCATTCTGCCACATCCAAGCTGCTGGCAGTAGAACTTCTGAGAATTGGGCAGCAAGTTTTGATATTGAATGTAAAATCAGTTGCTTAAAAATATGATGATACACTTGACAGGGCGGGGGCATTCCACAGAACAAGATCATAGTTCCTTTGTCATCAGGTTATGGAACAAATATCTGATATCCCATAGGTCCAGCCACAAGAGCACTGGGCAGGGAGGGAGCTGGTCATAAATGTTAGGCTCTCCAGTGATGCTGAGACATGACAAGAAGTAATTTATGTCCCAAAGATAACCAAACAACAGTTTAGGTCCTAAGAATTCCCTGTCCCCAAGAAATCTTGCATACAAACCAGTAGACACACCCTTCTTTTCACAGAGCCTTTGTATCAAAATATTCACTGGGTTTAAGACATCCACACTGTAACAAAGAAGGAAAGCTAAATTCACAGATGACCTGATATTGTATAGAAAAAAATCCTGGGACATCCACTAATAAAAAACATTAGAACTAATAAAAAAGTTCTTTAAGTTGCAGGATACAAGGTTAATTCTATTTCTAAACACTATGAATGAATAATGCAAGAATAAAAAACTCTATTTACAATAGCATCAAAAAATTCAGAATATGAAAACAACAAAATCATTTAAAGAAACTGAAGAGCACCTAAGTAGAAAACATCCCATGTTCATGGATCAGAAGCGTTAATACTACAAAAATGTCAGCATTCTCCCAAATTGATATACAGAGTGAATGAAATACTTATCAAAATCCTTGCGGCCTTTTCAGAACAACTTAGCAAGCTGATCCTAAATTCATATGGAAATGTGAGAAACCAGAAAAGCCAAAACATTCTTGGGGAAAAAAGGACTCAGATTTGAAAGATACAGTGTAATAAAAAAAAAAAAAAAACCTACAGTAATCAAGACAGTGTGGTGCTGGCATAAGGGTAGATGTACACATATAATAGAATGAGAGCGCAAAAATAAATCCTTACTTTGACAGTCAATTGATTTTTGATAAGAAACCCAAAGCAACTCAATGGGTAAAGAATAACGCTTTTAATAGGTCATACTGGGACAAATAGCCACATGCAAAAGAATGAAGTGAAATTTCCCCCATCTTAAAACATAGACAAAAATTAATTCAAAGTATCTTAAAAACCTGGACGTGGTATAAAATTATTGGAAAAATACATGATCTTCATTATGTCTTTGCTATGATACCAAAAGTAGAAGTGACAAAAATTTTTTTAATTGGATGTCAAAATTGAAAACGTTTGTGCTTCAAAGGACACCACTGAACACAAAGCTAACCCACAGGAGACAAAATATTTACAATTATATATCTGATAACTTGTATCCAGAATATAAAAACTCTTATAATAGAACAATTTAAAATGGGCAGAGTATTTTATTCGGGGTGGGGGGTCCCGGGGGTCAAAATCAAGGCCTTGTGCTTGCTGGACAAGCAGCTAAATCTCTAACCTCACTGAGCTAAATCTCTAACCTCAAGCAGAGTGTTTAATAAGAATTTCCTGAAAGAACATACATGTAAATGACCAATAAGAACATGAAAAAATTCTCAACATCATTAATTATCAGGGAAATAGAAATAAAAACCACAGTGAGATACTTCTAACTCACAGAATAGCTATAATCAAATGATTTAATTTCTTCTTAAAAGGCAGTTAGGATTTTGATAGGTATTGCATTCAGTCTGCACATCAAGTTTTGGAGAAACAGGAACCTTCATAAATTGTTGATGGGATTTCAAAATAATGCAACCAATGGGGAAAACACTTTGGAAATTCATCAAAATGTTAAACACAGCAAGTTACCATCTGACCCAGCAATTTTACTCCTAAGAGATGCGCAAACACGTGTCCACATGAAAACTTGTACAGAAACGTTCATTGCAGTATTGTTGCTAATGGCCAAAGAAGTGGGAAGAACACAAATACCCACCTATTGATGAATGGATAAATAAAATGTAATCCATACAATGGATTATTATTAAACCAAAAAATTAATGAAGTACTAATATATGCTACAATATAGATGAACCTCAGAAACATTCTTCTAAGTAACACTCTGCTGTTGTTTGGATCTGGAATGTCCTCACAGGGCCATGTGTTAGAGGGCGTGGTCCTTCCAGCTTGGCGCTGCTGGGAATGGGGAGCCTTTAAAATATGGGACCTAGTGGGAGGCCTTCCGCTTACCGGGAGCATCCCTGTGAAGAGGATATTGAGACACAAGCCCCTTCTCTGCCTCTCTTCTGCTCATCAGCCACGCAGTGAGTGGTTTTCTCCTCCCTGATCCTACCATGATGTGCCTGCCACAGGCTCAGGGCCAGGTCCAACTGATCATGACTAAAACATGAGGAAAGAATCCTTTTCTCTTTATAGTTTCATTTTCTCAAGCACTTACTAAAGTGATGGGAAGCTGCTAACAGACAAAAAGGAAGCATGAAAAGTAGGTTAGCAGTTTCCTGGAGCTGGGAGAGCTTCAGATGGGGGAGTTATTGCTAATGGGCTATCGGGGCTTAGGGGGCTGGAATGTTCTAGAGCTAGATAGTGATGTAGCTTACACAACTCTGAATATACTAAAATCTACTGAAGTATATACCTTCAAATGGTGGACTGCATTGTATGCAAATTATATCCCAATAAAGTTATTAAAAAGAATAGATTTATTATGCTTACTCTTAGGTAAGAACAAGGAATTACTAGGCCAACCTTAAAAGGCTATAACACCAATTTATCTTAGAGCACACCAGGAACTTAGAGAAGAGGAGTGCTAATTAAGGACAGGTATTTTGTTTTCAACCTTTATGTATACTCAAACACCAGGAAACACAAGGACTTCATTTCCTTTTAGTAGCTTAGAAATAGTTCCTCTCCGCTGAATTCCCACTTCTCTAATAGCAGAATGGTGGTCCCTATCTTCAATAACAAATATCCCTTCTTTAATAGTCTTTAAACACAAAATAGTTGATGAATCATTTGGGGGTTGTTTTAAGCTAAAAGGCTTAAAGATTGGTTGGCACCAGCTTACTTTTATAGTCACTCCCAATCAACAGCCAAAATCAGAACTCCTCTTGAATTTTAGAATCAATTAGACTGAAAATGTAAATTTCTGTATCAAAAAGCCTTCTCTCTGTTACATAATGAGCATACATTTGTCAAGCACAGACATTACAAACTCGGTTTCCTACAAGGTCCAGGAAGAGAACCAATATCGATAAAGGGGGTTTGGAAGAATCTGTGATAAGCTGGAGAAGATGTGGTCACATGAAGGGGGCAGCTTCTACTCAGGTATAGCAGATGGTTGCTAAGTAAAAATGTGGATCTGGAGTTGCCAAATCTATATGTTTTACAAACTATCAATTCAGGTCTTTATGTAACAAATTCTAATTTTAAAAAATGAGAAAAATTCAAAATATTTTAAAATATGAGAGCCAACCAAAAGTTATCTGTATGCTGGCTCAAACTGTGAGTTTTCATTTCTTAAATACTCCTCTATCAGCGTGCTTATCACTGCATACTAAAATTATAGTTATGTGCTTATATCAATACTAGACTATACATTCTTATTTTTTGTATGACCTATTGTATGTATATCCAATACATGTAAGCAAAAATACACTGACATAGAAAAGCTCATGTGATACACCTTTTACTTTGTGTTTCAGATTCCAAAAGAATTGGTGGAGGATTTTTATAACAAATGAAACAAAATATAGTCATGTAGACAAATATTTGAGCAAGAAGATTTTCATTATAGCATTATTAATTAAAATTAAAACTTAGGAAAAAGTGTGCAGAATTGGGGTTACAATTAACTGTTGTGGACTTATTGTGGTCAACTTGAGCAGGAACACCCAGCTGAACTGAGTTATCATGGTTCCAGGCATAGAAGATCCACCTGAAGATTATTGCAACACAACGTAAAGGAGAATGGGAGCAGAAGATAATGGTGGCTGTTTCCCAGGAGAAGCTCTGTTGAGGCTGGTTGCCCTGAAGTAAATGTGGCTGTTCTCCATGGACAAGGAGCTTGGGGCCTTGCTGTCATCAAGGATGGCTGCTGTTTGCTTTGGTGGATCTCTGTTCTTCATCTCTGCCATGAGCATTATATCCTGGATCTAGTATAGATTTCTTCAGCCTTTTAATGCAGACATGGACATACATGGGACATTGTCGTGGGCTCCCAGACCTTGATTGGATCTTTCAGGTCTCCATGCAGAGACATTTTGCACTCTCTTATATTTGGCTTGTGAATGAATGTTGTAACTTATAAATGTCCTGTATTAAATCTGCTCTCTTGCAAATCATTGACTCTAGAACCCACTGACTAATACATTAACCAAATTATATAAATCATGAAATGGAATGTAAAGAAGCCATTGAATTTTAATGGCATGGAAAATACTTATGAAAAAAATCAGATACAAGATTACACAATATGTTCTCAATTACATAAACCATTTTTAAAAACTAAATAAATCAAACAATGTTAAAACATGATCAAGATTGACTGCCTTTTGTGTTTTTCCTATAGATTTATTCCCAGAGGAGCTTATAATTAGAAAACCAAAAATTCAAGAAAATGTCAACTAATATATTTCTCATATTCCTGGTGATGATGCCTAAAATAATTGCAAATTATCATAATGATAATTTTACATTTATTGATAAATCTGGCTAGTATAGTCAATTAAAGACATCACAGGGATAATATAGTCATGTAAATTGTGCATATAAATCATGAACTACATGTAAATTATATTTTTCTCTTTATCACAATCTATACCAAGAGCTTAATAACTACTAACAGAGGCATTATAAGGAAGGCTTTGGTCAGTAGAAGGATAAGGAGAAATGAGTTCATGGAATCAAGACAATGTCATTAGAAAAATAATTCAAACTTCCATGGGTCCACAGTATAGCATCTTCATAAGCAAATATACCATTTTTAAAAATAAGATTCAACATCTGCCTAACAAATACCTAGACCTGAGAGTGTGACTAAACATAAAACATGTCCACTGGTTAAAAAAAAATCAGTGATGTAGAATACAGAAGATAGTCATTTTCACTTCTAACCAAGAAACATTCAAAGTCTCATTCAAAGTATGAAATTTCATTCCAGATGCAGTAAGAGTTTAATAGTTTCTTGGAAACTTCTACTTCTGCTTTAGATGTGGATCAAGGGTTGGCAAACTTTTTCTCTAAAAGCAGATTATTTTCGCATTGCAGGCTCTGTGGTCACTGACACAGTTGTTCAATTTGTAGCCACAGAAAATATGTAAACAAAATGGCTATGGCTGTGTTCCAATAAAACTGCATTTACAGAAACAGGTGATAGGCAGTGTGGATTTGGCTCACAGACCAAACTTTGTCTTTGCTTAATGCACAAAGTCAAAAGTGACTGTTCTTCTCACCCCAATAATGAGAGAAAGTTGAATAAATATAAATACTTTTTTAATCCCAGAGAGGTAAGGTTGAGTAAGTAAATTAATAAACTAAAATCCAAAGAGTGACAAGACCCACTATTTCTCCTCTGGCAGGCTGCAGGAAGATGAGGAAATTGCCATAGATGTGAGAATAAGATTTAACAAATTTTCAAACAATGAGTGATGATTGGTATAATACATAATTTAGGATTCCTGAAAACCCCTGCACACAGACTCTATGACCACCCCTGAGCTTTTCACAGGCCTAACCTGAGCAGTCATAAGAAAGATTGGAGTTAAAGTAGGCTAACGTAGAGAGAGTTCTCCGTGGCACAGATCTAGCAGGTTTGCCTGAGTCAGATGGCAAGACCGGCAAGCGAGACAAACTCCAGTGCTTTGGGTCCTACACCAGGCCCACCCCAGACTACACTTCTCACACTGAACAGGAAGCAGCAGCATTTGACCACTGGGTTACTTGGAAATCTCTACTGCTCCCAAAGTGATGACAGTAACCAAACACAACTCACTGGACTCTGAGGTGACCCTATTAATGGTCTGACAGAAGGTATACTTCCTCCAGAAAACAAGCATTGTTTACCAAAGTCTCTCTTTTTAGACACAGTAGAAAACAAGAAACTATGACTCCTCATAAAATATAAAATAATGACCTGAACCAGAGACAGCCATGGCACAGATGTCAGAATGCACAGGCTTTTTACTTCCATATCGAGTACAAACAAAACTTGTCAAATATATCTTACTTTTTTCTTCCTTTTAAATCTTATACTAAATTTTAACACAGCAAAACTTTAGGCCTTAACAATTTGTTCCAATCCAATGTATGATTTATTCTACTGAAAAACAGAGCCCCATCAAAATTTCTTTCTAGAAATTAGGATATTGCCACTTACTATTACAAAACTTCAAAATTAAAATTTGAAACTATGTAGCTTTGACTGAGTTGTTAATTACTCTCTTGCTTTTCAGGGATAATTTTCCATGTCTTTCCATGTATAGGTGTCATGTTCAGTTGCTAAAATTTGCTAAAAGCTAAAGTTTGGGCTTAAATATTTTGCTTAAAGGTATTTGGATAATTTAGAATAACATACAACAAGATTTAAAAGATTAGTTTACAAAACACTTACTGCTGTTATAAGATATTTAGGTTGACTTAAAAGTAAGTGTTCAGGCTTGTGGATTTAGCTCAGTGGCAGAGCACTTGCCTAGCAACCACAAGGCCCTGAGTTTGATCCCCAGCACTCCCTCCTCCCCAAAAAACGTGTTCAAAGTGTTCAAAGTGTTCAAAGACGCAAATATATCCACAATCAGATGGTCAGTAAAAACAGTTTATCCAGTCTGGTGTTTTATATATATTAGCTTTTTCACAAAATTTTGCTTTTCTAATTCCACCTTTTTTTAAAGTTCATTATTTTCTTTGGAAAATTATTCAAGAAATTCAAAATTGAATTACTGATTTTTTTTTTTTTTTTGCACTGGGGATTGAACTCAGGGCCTTGTGCTTACTAGGCAAGTGCTCTACCACTGAGCAACATCCCCAACCTTAACAATTTAAAAAGTAACAATATTAGGGCTAGGGATGTAATTCATTGATAGAGTGCTTGCCTAGCAGTGCAAGGCCCTCAGTTCAAACCTCAGAGCCACTAAAAAAAAAAAAAGTTATGACATTGTTAAACAGTGTAAAACACACTGAATAAAATTTGTTTTAATCTTGAGGA
>PVJO010002911.1:0-60957 GCA_004026905.1 Hystrix cristata | reverse complement strand
TAACCAGTACCAGATATAGAAACAGAATATTACCAGCAGCCCAGAAACCATCCCATACCCTTTTTCAGCAATTATATACCTTCCTCCTCTCATCTCTGAAACAAGTGTAAACACTATCCTAACTTTTAACATCTTCTGCTAGCTTTACCAGTTTTGAAACGTTCTATGTGTGGATTCAAACTCTGTACTTTTGTATGTCAGCATCACACTGTGAGATTCTGCATACTGCTGTTTGTGTTGTTTGTTCATTCTCATTGCTGTATGATATTCCATTGGATGAATACACTGAAATTTATTTGTCCGTTCTACCATTGATGGATATGCGAATGGTTCCCAGTCTTTAGCTGTTACAAACTGTTATGATAAAAAAGAATGAACATGCCTGTTGGCACACAGGTTTATACATTTTTTGTGTAAATGCATAAAAAGTATGTGAACCTGCTCTGTCTCAGGCACATGTGTGTATGTTCTCCCAAACTCGCTGGAGTAAGACTGAAAAGTCACTAGGGCAGATGTCAAATGCAGACTACACAGAAGTCATTCACAGCTCCCTGCTTCCTTCAATTCCTCAGCTCTATAGTTGGGAAGTTAGAACACTTTCTTGCTTCCCCTTCGCCCTTAGGTGGCCATGTAAGCTACTTCTAGCCAATGACCTGTTAGCAGATGAGTAGGGGTCCAGAGAGGGCTTTTATAAGATGCCAGGATGGCATCACCCTTCAGTTCTTGGCCTTTTGGTCTTCCCCTTTCTTCTTTCTTGTGCCAGACACGGTGGTTGGAGATACAATAGTGATCTTTCCACCACAAGAATGACCAAACCTGGCTGTAAAGATGCTGAGTACTTGATGGAGCTGGAGACATTCTAGAACTGCCTTGACCTGCTTCTTTCTGAACCACTGATTATACAAAAAGCAGAAGCAAAACCAAATCTTTCTCCATTTAGGAGGCCATAATAGGGTTTCCTCCTGTTTACAGTGGAATAAATTTCCCAACCGAAATTCATCCAAGTCCTTTCAATAAAAATTATCTAAAACTCATAATACCTAGTGCTTCTTTGGCAGTCAAGTTAACTCTACCCCAAATGGAACTGTAGTTTGACGCTGTTGCCCCTTGAGGCCACTGGTATGCATTTGATCTAAAGGGATCATTTGAATTCAATAAATAAAAATACACACTAACAATCATTCTTAATATACTTTCTTTCACACTTACTGACTACATTCTAAAGGCTACCTGATGTTTTTATCTGCATAAATCATTGTAACCTTATTGAAAAGTCCTTGAGAACAGAGATAAATCACATTCTTTTTCCGACCTTATGAAATTGATCAGTACTTGATTGAAGCATTTTGCATGTGTTTTCACTTCCCTAATACTGTACCAGAAACTGTTAAAAATCTTTTCTAAAGGCTTTAAATTTTAAATATTTTAACAGATCTAAGAACTTTCTCTGATTCCAAGTTATTCCAAAAGTTAAGTCGAAGAGTAGCTTTCTTTCTTTTCTTTACTTTTAAATAAACTGAATTTTATATCTGCTGATTAAATTTTTTAAGGGCAAGAATCCAACTTCAAAACTGTCCAGATTAACCACCTGAGTTAGTTATACAAAAAAAGCAAATAACATTTCCATCTCCCAAAAAAGCATTTTTGCTTCCCTTCAAGTAGATCTACTTTTAAATGAGAAGATGATTGTAAATCACTCTGAATTGCTCATAGACTGTGTTATATTGTTCCCCAAGATGAACTTTAAAAGGCATCTTGTGATTTATGTATTTGTGATCAAAATAAAGACAGCCTGATGCATTTGCTCTGGGAGTAATTTGCATTCCATTTTATGTGCTTACTCAAATGTTAGGTATACAGCTGAGGTAAAGCAATAAACAGCAATGTGAGATTCTAGAATTGGAATTTACCTGGTTTTGTAGGACCTAAAAGTGATCACTGATTCAGCCACATAGTGATCTGTTGGAATCCACTTGGTAATTCCTACAAGTGCATCATTCATTCTTCCCCAACTAGACTGGGTTACTTGAGGGCAGGAAGTATGTCTTTTATACATCATTTTCCATCTTTAACGCATGATATGCTCCTGGGCACGTAGATGGAATGGAATGAACACCTTTGAATGATTAACGCCTCCTAAATTGATAGCTATTTTAAGAGCGTAAGCCTTTCCAGTGATTACCAAAGAGAGAAGGATAGAGTGTCCTTGATTCCCAGTATTTGTAAGCACACATTTAATAAGACAGCCTCTCAAGGGCATTTCTTTCCACTTTGAAAATCACTTGGAAAATATTTGGCACCTGTTCTTGGAATCAGTATTTGACTTGAAGGAAAAATGCTAATAAATTCTTTCAGACTTACTTATTCCCTCACTGTATTTTTTTTCCTACTAAGAACAAAAATACCTCACTCTTCCACAATGCACAACTAGAAAGGTGACGAATTAACCAACCCTTCACCTTGACGTTAAGCCCCATTAGTTTTCTCTTCTTACTTTATTTGCTGCTGTGATTATTTGTTCCAGCCAAATCACCTGAATGCTACAGTCTCTGACACGATTCATGTTTCCCTGCCTCAAACACATCTTGCTCTTTCTATTCATCTTTGAACACATTTCCCAAATGTTTAATTATTCATGATCTTCCCAAAGGGATACGAGCTTTCCATTTTTAAAACTCCATAATGTTTTGCAAGGGTTCCTAGGGCTCTCATTTGACTTTTCTCTATCAAGTGTTGAAGCGCTCTTTAAATGGTTTCAGCAGTCTGTTTTATAGGAAAAGGAAATACTGCCTATTACACGGTAGTAAGCCAAGAACTGCCAGCTCTCCTCATGTGGTCAATTAACCATCACAGCAACCCATATTACTACCCAAGTTTTACAAAGAAGTGCTAAGTGTAGGGTGGAGGTCAGATTTAAACTTACACAGGGGTGATGAACTAACCAGCTTTGTATGGGATGAGGGGTTTCTGAGATGCGGGACTTTTGGTGCCCAAACTGGGACACTCTCAGGAAAACCAGGATGGTTGGTGACTATAAATTCCCCTAGCTCCCAGTTCTGTGTCCTGTCCAAAGAAATCAAAGTATTTTGACTACTCTATGACTCAATTAGATGCATGCGTTTTCCCAGCAGTTTTGAACAATCCCAGACACAGATAAAAATGTTTTAGGTTGTTGCCCTTAAAACAAAGAAATTGGCTCTGGCCCTGAGCTCAAATTCCTTAAACCTTCATATAATCTCCCTTTCTGTGGATGCTTTTCTTATAATCTGCAGCTCTCTGCAAGCTCCCCTGATAATGCTTTTGGACCCTGACATTTAGAGCTTCTTCCCATGAATTACCAGCTGGCCACGTTTGGGTTGATGTAGTGTCCCCCTTGTTCAAACTCTTGTCATTTTTGCAAGATGAAACCCATGCTCATGGGAACCCGTGAGCATTCTCAGTTCACTTCTTACAACCCAGCCTCGGAGGTGGGAAGGGGCAGCAGCTACGGTCCAGCAATCAGGACTCCTCCACCCCACATGCCAGCCGGACCCTAGAGTTCTAGGAAACACTTTGTCAGGGAGCTAGGAAGAAGGCCCGGTTGGGGTGTGAGCTGGAAGAATTTTCCCCCATGTCTATCCCTATGTTCAACCCCGATTTGGGAGCATCTTCCCCTGAACTTAGGTTGGCATCTCTCAGAAGCCAAAGAATTTAGTTTAGAAAATTTTGATGAGAAAGCAAGTATAAGGGAGAAATTCCTACTCTTTCAACCAACAAGTAAAGCAGAACATAATCCAGATCTTTACAGAGTTCAAGAAAACCCTGGAGAAATGTGACTTTTATACAAGCTACTAAGTAGCCAGGTTACCCTTCAGACATCACAGAAAGGTCTGACCTTTATTGATACTGATAGACCCAATGCTGACAATCCTGTACACCCAAGTAAGTCCCAATTTTGCCTATTTAGCCCTTTGCTACCAGCCGGCCAACCAAAGCTATCTACAGTATTCTAAAGAGACAAACGACCTCAGAAGCATACTGATAACTAGCTCATGCTGAACTGAGCGAGATTTCCTGGACCCTCAGTCTAGTATCTTTCTTTAAATTTGGCTGTATAGAATTATATGATTATTCAGGCCCAGTGGTTCTCAGCCCAGTCTGCTCAGTAGAATCTCCTGTAAAGATTTTATACCTACTGAAGACCTGATCCCACTTAGAGAGGATTTGGAAGTCAGAATTCCCAAAGTATGATGATTGATTTGGGATATCAGCTTGACTGCATTAACAGATACTCGGATAACCAGGAAAACATTCACAATACTTCAGCAGGCATGTAGAGCCCACTCATCTCCTGCTGAAATGAAAGCTCAGGTGATTTTTGCTTTGTTCTCGGGCCTTATCTGCGGACTGAGAATCACACCAGTAACTTCCTTGATTCTAAGACATTTAGACTTGGACCGAGCCACACCACTGGCTTTCCAGCTCCCCAACCTGTCAGTTTCCTGCTATGGGACTTTCCAGCCTCCATAATTAAGTAAGACAATTCTTCTAAAAAATCTTTTTTCACATGGCTATATGTATTACCTATCAGTTACATCGCTCTGGACTAAAACAGAGTAAGGCCCAGGTGAACCGAAAGTGCATCTAGGCCTAAACCATTACCCTAATGCAATGGCTCCCAAAGCACTGTCCCTGAATCAGCATCGTTAGCCATTCGCTTTTACATTAACCCATCCACAACTCTGCTCATGGATAAAATTCTGTTTCTTGGTAGCATTTTCCCTGCATTAAGGAGTCTTTTGAGTAAGATTTCTATCTAGCAAGTTCTATCTCATACATCTGTACTGCATTTCAACACCTTATTCTTAGATTTTTTTTTCTTTTCTCACAAAGTAGTAGTGTGCACATCATACATATCTGCTTGCTGCCCATACCGGAGCTATTGGAGCCTTCAGTCAATTGTCAGACTTTTGTTTATGTAACTTGGATTGAGAATGTTGATATAAATTTCAATATATTGCTTAGTTAATCTCAAACAATTTACAGAAAAAAAACTTTATTGGAATTGGAGACTTGAAAATGTTGTGGTCTTGATTTTCTAATATTTAGTTTTTCAAATTATCTTAATCACAGTAATTATTTTTCTAATGTTACATTAAATGTGACAGTTTAAAATGTTGGACAGGAAGAAGATGTAATTTAATGAAGAGCATCTTTCTCCACACTGACATGGATGTTACATCTTTTTTTTTAAGAATCTAATGTGGTCTAATTACTTTTAATTTAAAATTCTGGATAGGCATGTTTTATTCATGACTTTCTACATGATTGAGAAAGTTTTTGTAGCTTCTTTGAAGCTCTAACTTCGGAAATATAACAAATAATGAAGCCATCATATTTTCAAAATGCTCAGATACTTTTGAAAGACAGTATAATTGTGAATCAAAGCTTAATCAGCTTCTGTGAAATGAGTTTTTAATTATAACACTGCTGCCGATATGCTAGAGTTCACCAAGGTTAGGAGAGTGACCTCATACACATTTGTTCTGAAAGGGTAGAATTTTCTTCCTTCCCAGTTTATCACCTTGGATATGCAGAAACTAAATAGTTCTGCTCCCCGTGAAAATATTTCTTAGAAAAAATTTTCATACTAACCCTTAGTTAATCTCACACAAGAAATGGAAAGTGTCACTCATTTTTCTCCTACCAAAATACATTATTCTTGCAGTGGGAATAATAGCTTCTGAATTAGAATACTCATCTATACCTACTGAAATTTTCATATTTTCTAAGGTATTTTACAAATTTATTAAAGGGAATATCAAAAAAGATGCTGAAGCCATCAATATTTAGATTTCACAATTCTGGATCCGAATAGCCAACTTTATTTCAAATGGCAATAGGTAATGTAATTTTTCCCAAACTGAGAAAGAGTGTTCACACGAGAGGGCTGTGAGTAGTCAGTACCTGATGCCACTTGACGGAAAGCTCAATGCAAACACACTTCCTTTTGGTGTAAGAAAAGAGACACGGCATAAATAACAGCCCAGATCTGCTGACTGAAACACAGACATACACACATGCACTGTAATTTCTGATAGCTAAATAACACAGGGAAAGATACTGCATTACCACGTGTCCAAAGCAAAATCAAAATGCTTTTGATCTCAATGTTATCATCATAGCTTTTCTTCTGATAATAAATTTAATCAAATGAAAATCTGGGTTCTGCTTAGAAATTAGCACTAGCATCCTGACTTCATCTAAAGCTCTCTCAACAAATGAATTTGAACTGTGATTTCAGTGCAGTTTTTAAGGACCATTTAACTCATTTATTTGAAACTGAAAACCTCTCTGGTTCCTTAACATGAGTGTATATGTATTTCACAAGCAATCAAATCATAGAAATAGAAGTATGAAACTGTGTGACAGTTTTTCCTTCAGGGGATGCAAAAAACCTTGGGCTTGTTTAAGGAAAATAAGTTAGATCCTGAAATAAAAAAGAGTTTAGTAGAGTTTTCATGGAAACATTGCTCAGGGGTTTCATGTGCATGAGATCCAATTACATTTAGTACCTGTCCACATATCTGTGTTGAGTCAATGTCACGTCATCAACATGCAAGTCATCTTTTCTGCTCACATTAGAATGAGCTCAAGTTCTAATTGAGAAATATAGTATTGTACAGCCAGAGAAATCACCCTCTATCATGTGCTTTGTTTGCTCCAGTTTGGCTGAAAATGGAAACCAGTTAAGTCTTATTCAGAATTTCTAAGGTCAAGCTAACCCTTTGTAGTTTATTGTCTTGAAAATACTATGAGAGTATCTGATACCTTTTCTACTGGAAATAAATGACAGAAGAACCAGTAGACTTACTAGAGATAAAAGTAATAATAACAGCTAGCATTCGTTGAGCAATTATGAACTGTCAGATCCAAAGCTAAGTGCTATATAAGTGTTTTAATCTATTCTTTAATATTCCAGGCAGCTTGATGAGGAACCACAGTTATTAACTTCACATGTGTAAGTGAGGAAATCAAGGCTTAATGGAGTCATTTAACTTGTTGAGTATCACAGGCTCCTCATTGGTCAAGACAAGACTTAGCTCTAAAGTCCATGCATATATATATATATATATTTACATTTATATTTATATCTCAGGAATTGGGATAGACAATGTTCTACCAAACCAAAAAGTATGACTGGGATGCAGCTCTTAGTAACACTGTTGAAATGGGAGCTACCAAAGTAAGACCACATCACTGGGACAAAAATCAGAGGTGATAGCAAAATACATTGACCTTACATAACACTAAGCCCTCCTCAACAACTATGTCTTGGTTGTTTATGCCACAGGCACCAGCTGCTCAAGACTTCAACCTTTTACAAGAAAAGAAAACTGACAGAAAGTCTGAGTGCTGTTTTTTGGAATGTGGTGAAGCTCAGTTTGTATTAAGAATTTCTACTATGGACACTGAAAGCACAGTCAGGAATTGGTGATAATATTGTAAGCCAGTAACCATGATGAAACTAAAGAATTCCCGAAATTGCTATTGAGCCGTACTGACCACCTGTGCAATTTTACATAGTGCTAAACACACATCTTACCATACACGCAGCTGTACTTATGTACATTCACACTAAGTTGATGGAGAGCATCACAATTACAAATCAACCAACATGCAAGTAAGGGACATCTGTTGCATGTGGCTAAGGTCCCAGTTCCACCCACACTCTGTCGGAATACGAGCAAGGCATTTGTGTACATCAGGCTTCTCTAAGAAGGATTTTAAGACCCAAATACTGTCAAGCTCTAGTCTTTATCAGAATGCTGAGGATGCCTCTGCCGCAGATACTAAATATGATAGCAATTCAAATTTCTAAAACCTTTGCCCTGCTGAAGCACACCTGTTAAAACAAAACAAATGCCAGGTTAAATGAGATCATTTTATGTAAATAAGATGATTTGGTGACTGAACGGAAATATCAGTCCATAAATAATAATATACAGGGTATTCCACTGTGAAGACTATTGTTTCTTTGCCAGCCTCACCAGTTCAATCAATCAATATTTTTTGTTACTACTATGAGCAAGGCACAAAGATAAACACAAGAGAATACAAAACGACAATTAAGAAGTCCCCCATTCTGAAGGGAATTGCTATCTAGAAGATATTCCATTTAGAAAATATTACTGGACTTGCTCTTCAAACTGAGCTGAATTATTTGCTAATCCATCTAAATCCCTTGGAGAAAAATAAGGTTTCCAAATTACTCTGTCTCATGCGCCATTAACTGAATTGTCAGAATTCAAAGAGAAGTTATACACGTGGCGAAAGGAGTGTTGTTTTGTATTTCAACCTGAAATATCTGAACTCCAAAGGTGTTCCCAAGACGTTTTGGACTATCCTTTTGTCCTCTGTGTGGCTCTGCTGTACTTCTCCCTCCAGACAAGACACTAATACATTTCCTCTTTCACTGGAAACCAAAATTTTACCTCCTTTGAACCAGAGAAAGGAGTTATTTGAATAACATTTGGGTCCATTTTAAGCGCTGATTAAAGAGTAGAGTATTTCCATGTAAGGCCAAAACAAGAGCTTAATGAATGTTAGACTAGCTAGAGTTGGAGGAAGCTGTCTTCTGTGCTATGCCTGGTTCAGTTAAGTTTCTCCTTCATTTCAGTGTCTCACTCCTTCCCTCTGTAGCGCTCCAGAATATGGAACACATACTCTTTCTTTCTTTCTTTCCCCTTACAAATGCTGTGTCTTAACCTGGTTTCTGTTGTTATAACATATGGGTAATATACACTGAACAAAAATTCATTTGATTCATGGTTTGGAGGACAGAAGCCCAAGATTGAGGGGTTTCATCTGATGAGAGCCTTCTTGCTGTCATAACACAGTGGAAGATATCAGAGAAAGAGACGGAGGGAGCCCAGTTCCTTTCTTATGACTAACCCACTCCCATGATGACAAATCCACTCCAAGGTAACAGCCCTAATCCATTTATGATGTGGGTGCCCCCTTTGCCTCTGAAAGGTCTCACTGTTGCTCTGCACTGTTACAATGGTAATTAATTTCAAAAAAGCTTTGGAGGGGACCTTCAAACCATAGCATGCTGTGAAACAGATATGAAGAAAATGTAGTCAACCATCCCTCCCCACTGCCCAACTCTAAACAACTCTTCATTCCTGCTTGTGTGAGTTATGTAAATACCTTTTACCTGGTGCATCTGGACTTAGTCTCCAAAAGTCACACTGTATCACCACCAGATTAATCTTTTCCCAATAGTCAGTTCAGCTTCTGATTACTCATCATTGTTTATTGGAACTCTTTAATATGGCACACGAGATCCTCCAAGGACCCCTGAGAAGTAAATGTCACCAGTAGCTCCCATCCAGTTCACTGTAACACTGAAAGCGTGCTCATACACTTCTAAGCACACACAGGGAAACAGAGACACAGACGACACTCGCATCATTCTGCCGCCGTGCACAGGATGAGGTCTTTTGTGGTCAGACGAAGTCTTTTTCTAACCTTATCCGTATTTCTAGGATGCACTGCATCTAAATGAAAGCGATGAGACTCTAGATGTAAGTACAAACTTCCCCAAGGTGCAGAAGTCACCCAGAAAGATAACATAAGCCTTAAAGAGTGTAAAATTCCGGATTACAGAGGTTTCTCTAATTTGCTAAATGTTGCGGAGAAGAGGACTCTCATGTAACACATGCGTTCATAGTCCCACGTCCTCTGAAACCAGCCCGGAATCCTCATTCCATAAAGATATAAATAGATCAAACTGTGGTTCTGCCATCCCAAAACTTTCCAAATTTGATTAATTTTTTTTTCTATTGTTATTTCTATTTTTAAGATTTTCTGAAACCTTGAAGATATTGTGGGTTTGGTGATTTAGAAGATAACATTTTCCAAAGAGCTATGTGATATAATGCACTAAACTTGGAGCTTCTTGGAAATAAAGACTATTTTGATTATATTTTTAGCCTATTTCCGGGTAATTATTAGGGTGAGATCAGGAGGAGGAAAGCAAGTAATGAAAGGCAAGAATTTAGCCTTTAATCTGTCATCTATAAATAACATGATGTGGACTAAAGCCCTTAACCTACCTGAGTTGGATTCTTCTCAACTGCAAAAGAGAGTAATAATATCACCAACCTCATAGAATCTTGTTGCAAGGACTAAATGAAATAATGCCTTTTAGTGTAGTTTATATAATTAGATGGCATTTAAAAATAGCTAATACTCCCAAGTATGGGCTTCCAGATCATAAGATGGATATAAAACATAAGATGGAAAATTGAACACTTGCAAAACAAACATTTCTCAATTACAAATGACATTGCCAAAAACAAATGAAAAAAATCTTATCCAAATGAAATTATTCTTTTAGTATATATCTATACTACAGAGGGGGAAAGGGGACATAATACCTTAGATTTTGTTTATATCCCACCTGTTGAATTCCCCAAATTCAACAATTTGAAACAGAAATTTATGTTTTAAAATTGTATCATTTATATACCAAAATAATTTGCATTAAGAGTAACCCTACAACTAAGAATAGGTACAAAAAGTAGATTACGTGGAATCAGGAGAAATTAAATAAATTACCCAGGACTGGAAGGTCTGAATGTCAGAGAGAAAACAAGAAGTGTATGTGTATCAGAGATAATATTAAGATTGGCCCCCACTTTTTCTCCTTACTGCATTTTCTTATTCCCTGAATAAAAGTACACACTGAAGACAGTAGCCTGAAAGTTTCAGGAGTCTCCCCGAAGGTGACTGAGTGATTGATTACTGATTTTAATGAGTCCATAGAAAAAAATAGTACCAGGTTAAAAAGAAAAAACTGATAAACTAAATGAATCTGCAAAAACTTTAAGGTTGAATCATGAGGAGAAAAATGAGTGGAAAGGACAAAAAAATACATGAATGACTGAGACACATGTTAGGTATTCTAATGCGCACATAACTGAGATCTTGGAAGGACAGAGAAGGGAATGGGATGCAAGCAAGATCTGAAGGCACGAATTACCAATGTGAGAAATGAAGTGGGAGATACTACTACGAATCATGCAGATACTTAGATAAGAGGATGTTAAAAGCAACATGGCATTCACACATTAAAGACTAACTGTAGTAAAGATGTCATTTTTCCTCAAATTGGTCTAAAGATTCAATTCAATCATAAGCAAAATTCTAGAAAGACATGTTTTAGAAATGTAAGAAGATGTCCTGAAATGTGTAGAAAAGCAAATAACTAAGAGTATCAAAGATAACTTTAGAAAAGAACAAAAGAACAATGTTGGAGACTTATACCATGGGATAAATAAAAGATCTTTTGCAAAAGGAAAAGGGACCAAGAAATGGAAAAAGGGGGGAGGGAGAGAAGAGAGAAAGCGAATGAAAAAAGAACTAAAATGTGTTGTGTACCAATTCCCCATGAGGAATGTAATCATCGTGTACTACAAACATGTACCAAGAAATAAAAACATAATAAAAAAGAAAGTGAGAAGGAAAAAATAAACAAATAAATAAAATTGTAATAACTAAGATAGTGCATTACTGATGCAAGGATAAACAATGCATCAAAAGAACTGAGTCCGAAAACAAATGCATATGTATATGGTCACAAAAGCATCATTGCATTGCTATGATTTTTGAATGGACCTTTGAAAAAAAGATATTGGGTCACTGGCTATCTCTATGGAAAAAAGTTACTGCTGATTTGTACCTTATACCAAGAACAAGTTCTAGTTGGACCATAAATCTCAATATAAAAGTAATAAAGCTTCTAGAAACTAACACAGAATATATTTGTGATCTTAGCATAAGTAAAGAGTTCTTCTATGTCACATAAAAAGCTAACCATAAAACAAACTGATAAATTGGACTTCTTTACAACTAAGAAAATCTTTCCATCAAAAGATACAATTATGTGAATGAAAAATTTAATCCCAGAGTAGGAGAAAATATTTACAATTTATGTCTCTAACAAGGAATTGATTCCCAGGATAAATAAGTCTTACAAATGAAGAAAAAACAGACAACCCAACTTTGAAAAATTGAACAAAAAGTCCTTAACAAGTATTTGGTGAAAAAATAAAAGAGGATATCAGATAGCCTACTAAGTGTATGAAAAGAGAGTCCAGCATAATTCATCATAAAGACAATAAGATACCGCTACACAAGTAAGCATTAGAACGGTGAAAGTTTAGAGGGGAAAATGATTTTTAATGGCAGTACCAGTGTTAATAACAATCTTAATCACCTGGAACACTGCTGGTAGGAGTGTAAATTAGTACAACCACTTTGGAACACATTTTGTCAATACATGCTAAGCAAATCATACATGTTGCCATAACCCAGCAATTCTACCCTGAAGTTTAAACACAAGACAAAAGCATACAAATGTATAAAAAACATGTATCAGAATGTTCACTACAGACTTGAGCATAACTTCCCCAAACCAAAAACAACACAAACATCCTTCCACAGCAGTAAGAATACGCAAGGTAGAATAGTCTTTCAATAGAAACTGCTTATCGGGGTCAGCATGCAACAGATTGTGGCTCAAAGCCAGCCATTCCTGGTCATAGTACTGGCTGCGCCTGCATTTATGCTGCAGTGGTGGATCTCAGTAGTTTCCACAGAGGCCATATACTCTTTAAAAAACAAAAATATTTACTATCTGGACCTTTACAGAAAAGACTTATAGTACAACAATGAAAAACTGCACTCCTACTACCACTGTTAATAACCTGGCTGCTATTCTACACAGTAAGATGAACTCTACAGACATAGTACTGAGAGAAGGAACCCACATAAAACAAATGCGTGTTAATGGTTCATGTTCTATAAAGCTCAAACGCAGGCAAAATTAACTCATAGTGACAGAAGTCAGCGTGGCCATTACATTCAGGAAACATCATAACTAGAAGAGAAATGCCACATTCAATCATTCACTGTAAACTTGACTGGCGTTAAAAGGGCATGAGGCAAGTGGAACCACAGAAAACCACCCACAGCCAAGTCCAGCTCCACGCCCTGCCCCCAGAGGCCACACGTCACCTCTGCCAGTTTCGAGAGCATGAGACCACTTGAAGCTTCCGGAGTTGGAAAGATGAAAGTAATATCAACCGTTCAAATAGCTACATCACAGTTCAAACAAAAATCTGTCATGATTCTCCAGTGATATCTATAGATTCCAGTTTTTTGTATTCGAACAGTAGAGAAGAAATGAACTAAACAGTATAAACCAAGTAGTGTTTTTAATGTCAACTAAAAGAATATGTTCAGCCCAAATCCACCTCCTTATTCAGAGGAGTGAATAGAATTGTCCAAAGCACATAAAGTATTGATTTTGGAACAATAATTAAAATATAATGGAGTTAATCAGTTTCACATAGAACTATAAATTTCATCTAAAGATATGACAAATTGCTGAATAAGAATATCTGATTACTTATCTACTTGGTTTTTTTAAGTCCAGATTTCATTTTGTGACAGTGTTATTCATTTTAACTGAGGAAATTCACACAATCTGAAGTGCTAGACATTTTGGTCTGAAAACGGGAGGGAGAAGAGAATAATTTTGGTTTTTTATGGGGTCAAATTATACATCAAACAAAGTATGAAGTTCCTTTGCCAGATACATTTCATAAATTTAAATGGTTCTTTCAAGATTATGCTGACAATAGAGTCTTCAGTCTTTGTTATAATATAGTCTATGACCTCACTAATAAGGATAATAATGTATCATCAAAAATGCTGTTAATTGAAAACTGTAAGTCTAATTAACCAGGGATGTGACCATGCATAATATATTATTAATAGAAAGAAAAGATTGCATTACACCAACTGCTACCCGGAAAAAAAAAAAAAAACTACAAGGACAGTCCAGCAGTTCAAAGACTCTTCACATCCATTTTGGCAAAAGTTACTGATGATATTTTCCTTTCATTTAACTGTAGACTTCATAGCAAAACGACTTAAAACCAGAAGAAGAAAGTAGAGCTGGATTTAAAAGACGGGTCACAGGGCAGCTGCAGTCTATAAAGGGCCCTTAAACACGGCTGGAAGACATCAGAAATATGGTGCCAATTAACTCATGTTTCCACATGGAACTCTTTACATAATGGGTAAAATGTAAATCAGTTTCACTCCCAATGAATTAGTTCCCTCTAATGAAAAATATAAATACTCTGTCCTAGTGCTCACTACTTTCCATCGGGTATTTTGTGATGTACACATTCACTGCCAGATTGAGGACCACAGTTCCCTGCACCAAATCTGGAAATAGCCAGCTGATAATCATCTGAAGTGAGCAGTGATGGCCAAGTTAAATGTCACCAGTAGAAGGACATATGGTACAGGACAGTCTACAGAGGAAAATGGATTAAATATCTGAATTTTAAATCTGTGCCTCCTGAGAAATACACTTAAAGCTTTTTTTTAACCTAACAAATAAACTGGAAAATAGAATGCATTTTGTCACATTCAAAGAGTATCAAAATCAAGATAACACTTTGAAAGCACATTAAAAACCTCTCCCTTCAAAAAAGAGGGATATTTATATACTATTGATGGAAAGGTAAACTAGTATAGCTACTATGGAAATCAATATAGCACTCCTCAAAAACTGAAGCTAAAACTACCATATCACCCCACCGTGCCACTCCTTAGTATATGCCCCAATGAACTGAAGCAGCACACTGCACAGATACTTGCATATGCATGTTTATTGTGGCTCAATTCACAATAGTAAAGGCAGGAAATCAGCCTAGGTGCCCATCAATAGATGAATGGATTAAGAAAATATTATATGCATATATATGCACAACAGAGCCACACGGAATAAATCAAATCATTTGCAGGAAAGTGGATGCAACTGGAGATCATCGCTTTAAGTGAAATAAACCAAAATCAGAACGGCAAGTATTGCATGTTTTCCTTAATATGTGGAATCAAAAAGAAAAAGATATCATGAAAAGTAGAAGGGAGACTATCAGACAACAGGAAAGAAATCAGGGGATGGATGTAAGGGGGGGTAATACAGAAGATAGATATGATCAAAAATTTATTTAAAAAAACGTTTTGACCAGGTGCATACCTGTGATCCCAGAACTCTGGGAAGATGAGGCAAGAGGGTTACAAGTTCAAACAAAGACTGGACAAGTCAATGAGTCCTGTCATGAGATTTTTAAAAATAAATAAATAAAGAGGGAGGAGGGACTGTGGATACAGCTCAGCATGAAAGCATTGAGTTCAATCCCCAATACCACAAAGAAAGAAAAAACAACATCTCCACAGATTACAAGTAGAAAGGAGCTAAGTAGTACATAGAGACTTCAGTCCACGGTTCAAAGGAATTTGGGTCTGGCCATGGGGTAGAGACTTAGAACCCAGGCCTACCCCACATAGAGTGTACAACCCACATTCACACACGAAAGCACAAAGCAAGTTTCTACAGTAAGAGATGAAAAGATCCATCTATGCGGCTGGGATGCAAGGGGTTCGGAAACCTAGAAACATCCAAGGTGGTTCTATTGAGCCACAGTTATTTTTAATTCTATTA
This sequence comes from Hystrix cristata, assembly GCA_004026905.1. Lineage (NCBI taxonomy): Eukaryota > Metazoa > Chordata > Mammalia > Rodentia > Hystricidae > Hystrix > Hystrix cristata. The sequence goes on along the minus strand of PVJO010002911.1, from coordinate 45,386 downwards.
AAATAGTGATAAAAAAAAAAAAGATGAAGCAAAAGTTTCAGAGCACAAGGAAACCAAAAAAACACAAATCCAAAGGTAATTCAGTTGTCCTTTATCATTACTCAATATTTGAATGGTGCTCAGGTATCACCTACTAAGTCAGCTCTCCGTTTGCAAGACATATTTTGCTTCAGATAAGAAAGTAGAAAAAGACTCATTTACCCAGTCTGCATTTACAACACGGGAACAGAGAAGATATTGGCCACAATCAAGAGACAGCTTCAATTCAGGGCAGCGTTCTCCCTCATTTTTCACTCCACCCAAGGCACAAGTAACGGGCAGTGACAACTCAGTGGTAACCATGACTGCATGTGAGGCTTGCTGATGACCACTGACTCTGGGTCTTATAGTAGTAAAAGCCATTTTGAGAGAGGGAGTTCCTAGGGAAACTCTGAACTCATTACATATTAGTTCATTGTACTATTTAAATTGTTTATTACCATTAATGTGTACATAAGGCTTAGCCAGGTCAGTATTCACAAAAGAAATTGTAACAAATTCCTCCATCTACTGGCTTCCTGAAAGGAAAATACATGGCAAGAATTAGGAGGGCTCAATTCTCTCCACCAAAATTTGACTAAAGATCTGAAAAGATCCACTGTTTAATATATTTTGTTCAGCAAATGGGCAAAACTCTTGGCAAAAGAAAATGCTTGCTTTTAAGGTAAAATACAAAAGAATAGTTGGTACAGAACTCAAAATTTAAAATAAGGACTTAAAAGATGTAAAAGTTGGGTTATGGTTCATTAAAAAGCAAGATTTGTGAATCAGTAACAGAATTGTAATAGCAATGATTTTAATCACTGAAATTTCAGAATTTGATAAATGTAGTGGGCACAACCAGAGAAAAACTGCTAAAATGAAATTGAGGAACTCGCCCATGGCATATCATAAGAGGATAAAAAGATTTTTAAAATGGAAGCAATATCAAGAAGTCCCAAAATATATCTAAAAACATCCAACAAGAAAATGGTAGAAAAATAATATTCAAGAAGAGAATTATGTAAAACCAAGAAAGACAGGAGATACCAGCTGGAAAAGCTTACTGAGTGCTAATAGCCTACATTTTAAAAATTCATAGGTGAGCACATTATGAATAAAGCAAAATCATAATAATAATTTTCTAAAAACTCCCGAAGAGAAAAGGCATCATCAAGCAAAGAACGGCATCTCATTGACAGCTGACTTCACATAATATCAATCCCAGAAAAAAATATCAACAGCAGAATTTCATGGCACATCGCCAAAATCGTATGGGAAAATAATCGTCAGCCAACTGTCTTTTTGAAATGAATACATAAATAGCACACTTCAGATTGAGAAGAGCTCAAAAATTGATTATGTATAAATCCTCATTAGAAAGTATTGCTACCACAAAAAGAAGAATCTTAGAAGTAGAAATGGTACTTAAGTGACCAAGACATTGATAAAACATACTGGCAAACTGTGGTTGTGTCATTTTTTAAGTAACAGCAAGAATGTCGTACGTCTTTCACGGTGGAACTTCAGTTTTATACCACAGTCACACAGTGTCAGCAGCCAACAGCCTGTGCAGGGTATCGCAGGCTGCTCACTTTGCTCCAAGAGAGGTGGAGCTATTTCATAATTTTAGAGTGTAAGGGGGGAGGGGAGTAGTAATATTGGACTAATTAGAATTTAAACTAAAAATAATAGAAGATTTAAAAAGATTTTTTTAATACTGAAAAATGACATGAACTCCAAAAGGGGAAAGAATCAAACATTTGGGACAATCCTCGTGGGTGTCTTGTGCATGTACTATGTATGCCTTCTGCTTATGAGTAACTTCACAGATGTGATTGAAAGGCAGTTCCAAATTAAGTTTAAATGCTATATTTAATGTGTATACAAAACCTCTTATTTTAGATATATAGAAAGTTTTTATGCAATTTTAATGAAATGTAATTTGTTGATATTCACAGTAAGGAATACCAGGCTACCCTGTGTATATCCCTGGCTGACTTGGCAGCAAGTCCCTGTTTCTTTTTGTTTGCTTTGTTACAGGTAGATACCATTTTTAAGATGCATGAAAAACATAGTTCTTCTCTTTCACTTGTCAATTTAAATTCCATTCTTATTTATTATCATGAGTCAAGGTTGGTTTTGGTAAGACCCCTTTTAAAACATGTCTAATTTATATATATTAGATTACAATCATTAAAAGGAAAACTTATCTGGCAAAGACCAACTTGTGTCCATTAGCAATACCAAGCTGATGTCGAGATTACAATTGTCCTACTAAAAATGTAACACTAGTATTGTTTAATCTACCTTCACCACTGTCCTCACATTTCTGCCTTCTTTTAATTATGAGAGTTCAATTGCAAGGCTAGAGTAGCTGAAGATAAACTGCAGAAAATTATAACTACTATGCCCACCTCTGCACTGTCATGCGGAAGAAGTCAAAGCTTTTACCAGCCAGGAGTATCACCGTTCTTTGTGACAAATTCTTCACTGGGATAAATTTTTCTGTTCCATAAAACAGATTTGAATGTAGGGGAATAAAGTGAATATCCTACATTGTGCAGGAAAAGGGCAATAAGATTTAAAAAAAAAAAAAAAAGCTCAAGGCTTTTGTGTATTGAACGCCATAATACCATACAGAAGTTTCAGTGACCTATAGATCACAGAATATATTTTATCTTAAAAATCCAGAAAAACAAATTCCAATTTGTTTCCAATTTCCAATTTCTTATATAAAGCAACGTCAACGGAAGAGCTCAGCAAGTTTTCCACACCATAAAGAGAAAAGTGTAGCTAGATTTTTCCCTGTTAATAAATTCTTTTATGAGTATTGTGTCTGTTCCTCAGTCTAATTGAAAATGAAAAATCTCCAACTTGGAGAAATATAACGACATTTGGAGCCTAAGGTATGTTACAAAGTAATTTCCAGCAGTAATATTGTTATGGTTGCAGAAAGTAGAAAAACACAGGTATTTGGGCTTGTAGTATTAAATTTAATTCATAAAGTTTAGCAGCAATACTTCTGAGGACAGAGAAAAGTCAGTTTTCAATATAACTAGTTCAGAAAAAAACTTTGTTGTTGCAGGAATTGCCTACTCAGATTTCAGAGTATAGGCTTTTGGGATCTGAAAAAGGAAGAGAACAACTGATTTATTATATATCGCAAGTTGCAAAAAGATCCAAAAAGTTTTCTAGAGTTAATACACCTACCCAAAAAAAAAATGAACCTAATTGACACATAAATGCAAATTACATTTCTATGTTAAATGAAATTCTATCATTCTTTCTTTTTTTAATGGCACAACATCACCATGATCTGTTTCCAAATCCTATTTTACCTTGGTTCTAAATCAATAAAGATGAGTACTTTTCCCCTTAATTCAGTGCAACCATTGTCCCATCTTTTCAAAAGCCCAGCAAATATTTCCCTTGATAAATGTCCCCTAGTTTTCATCAATGAAAATTGTACCTGCCAGAAAGCTGCCCCTCACCGTCACCACCTCTAAAGTCTTTATTTTTCTGATGCTCTCATTAAACTGCAAGATTTGATAAGCCTCAGTTACTAGCCATTCAGTTCTATCAGAGAAATCAATATTATGTGGTTTCAACATCTGAATCTTTAACAGCAACTTAAAGTAGAACCTTCCAGAAGATTGCAAAGTATCAGCTAAGACTGCAGGCATCTGAAGGCTTCCCTGGAGCTTCAAACAGCTGCATCTGGGTAGCTTGCTCTCGTGGCCAGCACATTGGTGATGGCTTGTGATGCAAAGCTGACAAAAGCTCTGTCCTTCTCCACAGGGCTGGCTGAACATGCTTGTAACATGGTAGCTGGCTTCTTCCATCAAAAGGAATCCGAGAGATCAAGACCCATGCCATCATACAATGCCTTGTCCATATTCATTGTATCGTCCACATCGTCTCATAAGTCATACACTGCCATGTGCCACCACACTGTATTCTTCAAATCACTAAGTCTGGCCCACACCCAAGGCAAATTAGTCTCTACCTTCTGAAAAAACAAATGTCAAAGAACTTGTAGGCATACTTTTAAAATCGCTATGGTAAAAATTTAAATATTTATTACTGAAGGGTACATTAAGTGAATTATGGCAATTGTCTCCAAACATTTTTGTATCATACTCTCTTTTGCTGAAACACACACACTACACACTAATGGCAATAGCAGTTTTAATTATATGTGTGTTTACTTTACTAATGTAATGCATAAAACTTTTTTTTTAATCTTCCGAGTAAATCTTCAGAGTAAGTATAAGTGGAAGAAGATGCTACATTTTCTTCTCATACTCTGTCTTAAAGACTCCTTGAGATGAATGTACTTAAGAGATCACTGAAATATATGGAATCATTTAAAAGATGAAGTAGCTCTATGTATAAAAGTGGTGTCCAAATAAAAACCAAATGCTGAACAATATTTTAAACTGATCTCATCTGTGTGAAGAACACACACATATACCTACATACACATAAAATAAATAGTGTAGAAACTTCTTAGAAATAGTTTTATCTGGGAAAGAGGCCGGTGATGAGAAAAACAATTTAATGTTTTATTCCCCTGTATAACTTTTGGATTTCATAAGCACAAAGTTTTTGCATTTTTATAATCACATATTTTAAATGAAAAGTTTTTAAGAAAATAAATTCAATTTAATATAAAAATAAAAACAACTCAATAAAATGAGCAAAGAATATTGAAAAAGTTTGCAGAACATAAGTGAGTAAAACAATTTCTTAAACATTTTTAAGTAACCTCACTTGTAATAACAGAAATGTAAATCAGAACTACTTAAAAATACTGTACTACTTTTCACTTGAATTGGCAAACACTATCAAGTTTGGTAACACATTGTCTTATCAGGGAAAAATATCACTTTCGTTCATAGTTGTTAACATTGTAAATGGATATATCCCTGTCGAAAAGCATGCCAATATCTACCAAAATTTCAAATGTACATACTCTAAACCCCTTAATTCTACTTTTAGAAGTTTATCTTAGAAATGTATGCAAATAACTTATGTCCAAGGTTATTGGTTACAGTCTAGTAAATAATGACAAAAATTTGGTACCTACCTAATTGTCCCTTAACAGGAATCAAGCCAAATAAATTATGGAAAATCCATTTTGTGTAGTATGTTCATTAATGTGAAGGAGAATATTAAGGTTAAAAAGAAGGAAGCATAGAATACTGTGCGCAGTGTGTCTTAGTTGGATTAAAAGGGGGAGGATATACATTTACATTTGCTTATAAAGAGAATTATCACTCAGTGTCTAGAGAGATGGGTTTGAGGACCTCAGAGGACACCAAAACCTGAGGATGCTCCAATCCCTTCTATAAAATACTATCACATTTGCATACAACACACAATATCCTCTAGTATATTTTTTCTTCTCTAGATTATTTATAACAATGCAAGTGTTGTGTAAATAATTGTTAGACTATATCATTTTGAGAATAAGGACAAGTAAAGGTCTGTACATGTTCAGTACAAATTTTTTCTTCAAATATTTTCTCTCCACAGTTAGTTAAATCAACAGAGGCAGAACCTATGGAGCTGGAAGCCCACTGCACAAGAAGTTACTGGAAGGAAATACTGCCAGTGGGAAGCAAAACTCAGTGGCTGGAAGACAAAGTGAGGAGAATTTTCGCTCTGTATATTTGCATTACTTTTGCCTTTTGACTCATGGTAATGTATTACTTATCAAAATGAAATAGATAATATGGAATGATACTGGTTAACACTTAATATTTTGCCTCGTGTTAGACATTCTATGGTTTTAGGTTATTTTACATAATTCGCACAGTTTTCAGATGAGGATACAGACGCTCAGGCAGTCTAAAAAGAGTTGATATCCTCCCAGTAATCAGGGGTGGAACTGGAAATATCTCAAGTGGTACAGGCTAGATGCTCTGCCACCCTGCAATTAGACAGTGATAATAATGACCTTTTTATTATACACAACAGTAATTATTCCATATTCATGACAGCCAATTAACAATAATAAAAATGATAGAAATGATTTTTTTGTGGCAGTATCTTAAAAGATTTTATAAATCATATATACATGGAGTCACTTAGAAATGCACTAGACTAGTACTTAGGAGATATAGATTCTAACCTGTCTCTTTAGGACACTAATTTAAATTTCTCCTGGCTTTCATTGCTGTGTATAGGACATGGCTTCAGGAGAGGTCTAAATTTCCTTTTAAAATCCAAAATCACTTAGTTACCTTAGTCATGTGGATCATCACAAGCTCCCAGCAATTCAAGGTCATCTTTTTCTTTAAAGTCAAGTCAGAAGATTAGTGCGCACACCGCACATCCGTATCATCCACAGCCTCCTCACCTTTTCCCTTCCAGAGGCCATATTTCTAGTGTGTTTAAGACAACAGGAATTGTTTCCCATCCACCTCTAAATCAGACCGTGCAGAAGGCTGCTCTCGGCCGTGATCAGATACCAACCTGCTCTGCCTTCTCAGCGCCTATCTTTTCCTGAGGCTTATTTCCGAGACCTTGTCAACCGGCTCTGTCATCCTCCATCCTACCAAAGCACCACTAACACACAGCAAATGCTTTCAGGCTTTGTTCGAGAACAAGGGAACACCTTCCTGTCTACGCCGTATTTGATTCTTGCTTTGCCACAATCAGGGTGAGGACAACACTTCCATCTAATTCTGGAAGATGAGAAACTCTACTTGTTCCCCCTTTTCCAAGTTCACTAACAATAAAACTCTCTTTATAAAAGACACAGAAGTGTTTGGTTGTAAAATGGAGGCTTGAGTCAGAGAAGCTTGGCCCTCAGCAGTATTTGTACGGAGCTCCAGAGTTGTAATTCCAGGAGAGTGATCATCTGAAAGTGCTCACGGTCCTTCTCTCACTCGGTCACCATGGCTAAAAGTCAAACTCGATAAAAGAGAAAGCATAGAACACCACTTCCTTCTCCCTTCTAATTAAAACATTATCTCCGGAGCAGGTGAAAGCAAAGCCTTCGAGTTTCCATGTGATTTAAAATCTCTTTATCAACAATGTGACGGAGAGCAGGAAAATTTACACACCCCTGGGGCAAGACAGTGAATATATATTCCAGTTCTGTGTGCATAGTTGCAAATTGCTGCTGGTGATTTTTTTAAGCACAGATTTAGAAATAAATCTAAAATTGGCCAAATTAATTGCTAAATATTAACAAAACATACTGGATATCTTTCCAGAATTAAAACTCTCTCAAGTCCTATATTAACAACAGTATGAACAGTTTTATGATGTTAATGGAAACCCATAGTTCATCTCAAAATTATTTAAGAGAGAACATGGAGAAGTTAAAGGGCAAAATAGTTGCCTACCTGATCTTTAATGACATCAACAGCCTCTTAGATTGCTTCCGGCACTATGTACTGTTTTGCATTAAGTCTCCGGATAGCTGTCTGAGTAACAGTAAGTAATCTAGACTCTGGTACTACCCTTTTAGCATTTCCACCCGCAGCTAAGTGACTCAGGCCCTTCCTGTACAGAAGCTGGCTTTCTCCGTGACTTTAACAAATGAAAAGATAGTTATGTCAGAGAAATGAATGGCTCTGTTTTGCCTACTTCAGGCACTAAAAGTGACTGTTTTCCTGAACTCATCACTCCAGCTACTTCCCAAGTAAAAACTCTCAATAGTATTTCTTCCACTAAGAATTAAGCAGGCTTTCCTGGTGACTTCCAAATGGTACCAATCCTGTGTCCAAAGAAGAATCCCACACCGGTGAATCTGAACCAGGATGCGAGGTTCAGTGTCCTAGCAGTAATGATCAAGGGCGAGGTCACGTGGTACCAAGCCCAGGGTACGTTGAAGCCATTGCTTCACAAAGGAGAGGAAGCAGCCAGTCAACTTTGTCAGCTGGGAGCCAAGCCTCAGTGTCCCAGCAGCCAAGTGCTGAACTTTCTTCAGCAGAGTGTAACCAAGGTGATGGGGATGTTTTTATTAGAACAAGAGCTAGAAGGGTCTTGGGAGTAGGAGCTGAGGCACCAGCCTGCTTTTGTAAGTGGCCCACCAGCAGTATATTCTTGATGGTCGCTGTTTTTTCAACTAAAGTGAGGTTAACACCCAACTACTGAGTCCTTTTCAAGCATTAAATGAGTTCAGACATTTAAGTGCTTAGAACAGGGCTGGCATAAAATAACGACTCAATAAGCGTGTTAAGTATAACTAGCTGTCATTACAGTACATTTGGTTCTTTAAAAAAATGCAGGGGCCATGCCCTGGGATAAGCTTTCTGACTCACATGAACATCTAAAGGAGGTAATATTGTGAGGTGCTTTGGGATTAGATGGCATAGTATCTATCTTGTGGATGCCATTTAAGTATGCAGTATTGAGACTACAAATATCCATCCCAATAGGCCAAGTCAGATACAAGAGCCCATGGATTGCTTCCCTAGCAACTGCTCTAACTCTACATGACGTGGCCTTGTATTAATGGGGAGATTCCCCCATTCCCAAACACGCTGCCATCCTCTCTCTGCTCCCATTATATAGATGAGCAGTTGGATGGATGGGGCATAGAGAGAAATGCCACGCACTCTCCATCATGCATCAGGTTATGATGCAAATAGATTCCTTCCTTCAGAGGAATTTCACTTTCACTTTCAAAGCCAGGCTGGGTAGCAGAGTTGAAGCCTTCTCTGAACAGGTATTGGAAAGGGTGGATCTGGCCCTTCCTTGCCACTCTGTGTCAACTGCCCTCAGCTTTGAGTTTTTAGACCCTAAATTTTAAAATAACAGGAAATGTCCCGTTTAGCACCCTGCTACATTTTTGCCTGTTTTGCTCTGATGACTTCTCTATCTTGGCCTGCACTTAGGAAATTCCAAGTGATCTGAAAAATATCAGTAGAGAAAGAACCCAAAGAGTCCCTTTTGGAGTCAGGCAGCAGAGAAAATAACAGTGTTGAGTGTCCAGAGTGGTCAGGATCAAATTTAACCAAAGGCAAGCTGTCTTCATTCAGAACCTCCCAGAGACAGTAAATAAGAAATAAAATTGATTCAATTTATTTTGGCAGCAAATAGATAGGCTTCAGTTTATTTTCTTCCTCTCCTACAAAATAGTGTGGCTTTTTAAGAAAAAACAGGTGAAAGGCATAGGACAAATCTCAGATCAACTTTTAAATAAATTCTGTGCTTTGTCCAAAAGCAGTGCCAAGTTCACATCTGGCATAAGAAAACTAGACTGAACAGCTGAAGATGTAATCAATTGCTAGTGCCCTTGAAGAGTGCAGGCTGAAGAGTATCAGCAGACAGGGCTGCCGAATAGCAAGTCTAGTTAGAATGCAACACTCCCTCCTCTAATGAAGAAAGACCCACCCCCCCAAATAAAGACGATGGGTTTGTTTGTTCTTGATTTGGGACAGGTTTTGTTTGATTTGGTTTGGTTCTGTTTTCAGCCATAAACAAGGTACGTGATCAAAGCTGCCTCCAGCCTTAGAATTTAAAACACACCCAAGCCCAGGCAAGAGTTGGGGCAGAGGGGCAAGAAGGGGAGTTGTTAAACAAAGGGTACAAAGTTTCAGTCTGATGGCTTATTAGGAGCAGGATGACTATAGTCAATGTGCTTCAAAATAACTAAATCTCTAAAGTCTGACCACTAAAGTGATAGGTAAATAAGATGATGGGTGTGTTGGCTTGATATACTGATTCTACCCAGTACACGCACTGTACATTAAAAGATTACATTGTACCTCATATATGATTTTGTCAATTAAAACACTGTAAGAAAGGAGAACATATATGTATGTGTACCAAATATAGATAGTAAGGAAGTATTATTTTAGAAAATATCATGTCCTATATCTTGGATTTGGGATTTATGCATTTATTATTTCCTATACCAGACACACTGATGACTCAGTTCTACTGATAATTAAAAGAAATTATAAATGTTATATGTGTGCAGCATAATTATCACTTTTACTTTACAAAATATAATTTGCTTCCCACACATTACCATTTTATCTGGTCATTTAACTACTGATAATGATTCTTTATGAATCAAGTCCGTAACCTGGAGATTTTCTAACTCATGCTCCTTTGGACCCTTGCAAAAACAATATAGAACGCCTGCAGTGTAAAATTAGGCCTAAACTTAATTATCTTGCAGCCTATTTCCTGAGTTTAATTAACTTTTCTGAGTGGTTTCTACTGCAGTGAGGACTAGGCCTATTTTGTATTATTTAGTGTCATAATTTCTCTTCTCCCTTATTTCCAAGGACACTACAAGCTCCCTCCAGTTCTAATTGCCATGGCAAATGCAGAGATATGAGAACTGAAAAGCAGCCATAACCAAAATTAAGAATGTGCTGCTGTGCATACTAATATAGGGACAGAAATCTATGAATGTGCTATCCATAATCCCTACTGGACGCTAAATGAACTGACTCTAAATATTTCATTATCTTGTTAAGTAAATTCAGATTACGGATTCAAATCCTCATCATTGCAGATCACCAGACTATTTCAGGAGTAGAAATTGAGAGCAGGCCAAAAAACTTCTATAAACTAGACTATGACTCGCATTATACTTCCAGGAGTCTTCCTTCGGCACACTTAGGCACACAGCTACTCTGAACGGAGCCTGGCTGTGGCAACACATTCTTTCTCCTGAAAATGCCAGCCGTGGGGCTGCAGCTCGTGGGGGAGCACTTACTTAGTATGCCCAAAACCCTGGGTTCAAATCTTCAGTACCTCCCCAATTTAAAAAATTAGCCATACACCTATTATGAAGAGAAATTCATTTTAAAATTTAAGGGATAGAAGTTTGGTCTAGTGACAGCACTTGCTTAGCATGCCCAAAGTTCTAGGTTCATTTCCCAATAAGAGAGAGGAAGGCACTCGAGCGGCTTCCTACGGCGGAACTTTCGTGGGCTGCGGAGCGCCGCAGACAAGCTTTGACATTATTGACAAGTTATAACAGTCTGGGAGCCTCTATTTTCCTACTACTGCACACAGGTAAAGACAAATGTCCCACTGGGGTATGATGACTAAATGAAATCAGAGTGCGCTCCCCAACGTCTCCCTCCCCCGTAGAAAGGGAAGAAAACAGATTCCTCCCGGGAAAGTCATCCATTGTGGTTGAACATGCCTAGTGTTTTGTGAATGGCTCTGAGGGGTACACAAACAGGAAAAGAGACTGGGGGGAGGAAGAAGCTTGCTGTTAAGATAACTAAGAGTGAAACAACCTAAAAGGAGATGTTTGCACACCTAAAGTTTCCTTTAAGAAAAAATAAACAGACGAAGCAGTGAAAGAAGTGAGGAAGGAAGAGAAAGGGTATAAGACATCAGGATATTCTAAAATAAAGTGCTTGAAAGCAGCCTTAACTTCTAGAGTCTATGACAGAAACCACAGAGAATCCAGAGAAAAGACCAGAGAGCTCCCAGGTCAGCTTCTGGTCTCCGGTCTCGCTCCCTCGTTTATCTGCTTTGATGCTGTCCTACCCAGAGCCCATCTTTATACTGCGAACCCAGGAACCAGTGAGGTTGGCACGGGGAGAACCAGAGAGCCTCGCTGATGCCGCCAGGTCCTTTTGTCTGTCTTTTCACTCATTTTCTCATTCTTATTGCAGGTCCAGTCACGTAACAGGTTTCCTTGTTTTAAAGCACAATTTGCATCCTTCATCCTACAGTGGGTAAGGGCACTTTTCTGCCACTGGCCTTTACAGAGGGATTCCTTGATCTGACTCACTCATTCTGTGCGTAGACCCTCCTCTGCCAGCCATGAGGATTTTCTCTTCCATGTCAACATCCATATTTTGCCCTTCTCCCCATCTGAGTATTTTTTTTGTGCGTGTGTGCTGGGGATCAAACTCAGGGCCCTGTGCTTGCAAGGCAGGCACTCTAACCACTGAGCTAAATCCCCAGCCCCATCTGAGTATTTTTAAAAAGACAGAATAAAGAGACATTTCTCAGAGTCTATGGCAGGCAGCTCCTAGCTGCTCTACCAAGACAGCACTACAAAAGAGCCAGGAAGTCCTGGTTGCCCTCTCACACCCCGGCACACACCTGAGCAGCCCAGCCCTGAGTTGCTTGGCCTACAGAGGCCCCCAGAAAAGAGTTCGGCAGTCCCATTCAGCCTCCCAGGAAGTATCCACCCAGCCCCTTGCACCCACCCTTGGTCCCAGGAACCAGCCAGGGCCTTCTGCCCATGCTCCCATTGCCCTAGAAGCAGCCAGAGGGCCTCACCTACCCACCCTTGTTCCTGGGAAATAGCTGGCCAGTGACCCACAGGAACCCAGGGAAGCAGACAAGTAGTCTAGCCAATCACCCATGACCCTCTAAAGCAGCAAAGCTGCCTTTCCTGAGTAGTTCAAGTCACCAAGTCCCCTGAGAAGTAACCAAGCAGCCCCACTCATACACAGGTGACCTCAAGAAGTGGCTGAGTATCTGTTACGGTTTATATCTAACTGCCCTCCCACAGCCTCATACCTCTCATAGGTGCAGTTTTTGGAAGGTGAATGAATTATGGGGCCTTATACATGACTTGCTCTTTGAAGATGGGTCGAGTCAGAAGAGCTGGACACTGGGGGCTTGTCCTGGAAGGGTGTATCTCCCTTCCTGGCTCTTCCCTTCACTTTCCGCTGCCTGTTCTCCATGCGATGAGCAGCTCCCCTTTGCCAAGCCCCTCTGACATTCTATCCTGTCAAGGAGCCAGCGGACCATGCAAGGACTGAAACTTCTAAAATGTGAGCTGAAAGAAATGTTTCCTCCTTTAAATTGTGAGTTGGATAGTGGGTCCTGAGAAGCATAATTTCATCTGCAGAAGTTACTGGGTAGACCTCACTGAGGTCAGCTCTCAGAGATCCATAAAGTCTCCCATGCAGCCCTCAGACACTGACAGGCACCCCACCCTGCTACTGGGCAAACTGCCACACCCACCTGGGCTGGCTGAGGCGGCTCCACCCTCAACCCACAGAAACTAATGGGCACTATGCACACAAGCATCCAAGCACATGGTGCCCAGAGCGGCCAGCACACCCACCCCACCTAAGGGAGCTATCTGCATGCCGCCCAGCAGTGCAATCCCACAATATTGATAGCCCAGGCTACTATAATACAGACATCACCAATATGGATAACAACTGAAGAAGCTACACTGACACTACACAAAAGTGCCCACCTGGAACCAAAACCAACATGGATACCCCACCAATGTGTCTAGGATGCTCTGGCAGCACAGACTTTTACTATGAAAGCCACCCTATAAAACTGGCAGAGGCAATTCACACACAAGATGCACAAATACGAGTGTAAGGACATAAGAATGAAAAAACAAGGGAATAATGCCTGTAAAGGAACACAATACTTCTCTAACAAAAGACCCCAAAGAAAGGGAAATTGCCAAGTGGCCCAGAAAATAATTCAAAAGAATGAGTTGAAGGAAACTCAATGAGATACAAGAAAATACAATTCAATAAAATTAGAAAGACAATTTGTGATATGAATGAGAAATTAATCAAAGAAAGAGATCATAAAAAAGAACCATTCAGAAATCTTGGAGTTAAAGAGCTCACAAAATTAAATAAATACAATTAAGAGCCACAATAGCAGATTATCAGACATAAGAAAGAATTTCTGAGCTTGGACATGGCTCTTTTGAAATTACTCAGATAAAAGAAAAAACAATAGCAGTTGGGGATTTAACTCAGTGGTAGAGTGCTTGCCTAGCAAGCACAAGTGCCTCAGTTCAATCTCTAGCCTCCCCTCCACCAAAAAAAAAAAAAAAAAAAAAAAAAAAAACACAACAAAGAAGAAAGCCTCGAAGACTTATGGCACAGCATTATATTAGCAAGCTTTCACATTATGGATATTTCCAGAAGGAAGGAAAAACTGTATTCCTAATTGCTCTATTCCATTATTGCTGTATTTTCTTTCCAGATCTTGGGAAAGGCACAGACATCTCAGCCCAAGAAGCTCAAAGAATCTGAAATAGCTTTGACCAAAAAAAGAAAAGAAAAAAGAAATCCTCTCCAAGTCATATTACAATCAAACTCTCAAATGTACAAGACAAAGAAAGAATTCTAAAAACAACGGGAGAAGCATCACGTTACTTATAAGGAAATTTTCATTAGCCAAACAACAGACTTCTCTGCAGAAACCTTATAGGCCAGGAGAGAATGGGATGATATACTCAATGTTTTGAAACAGAAACATTGCCAGCTGGGAATACTATACCTGTCAAAGCAATCCTTCGTAAATAGAGAAACAAACACTCTCCCAAATAAAGAAAAGTGAGGAAATTCATCACCACAAGACCAGCAATCCAAAATAAAAAAGTTTAAAGTCTGAATGTGGTGCTACACATCTATAATCCCAGCACTGTGGGAGGTTGAGGCAAGGAGGACCACAAGTTTGAATGCAACCTGAGCAGCTTAGTGACTTAGTGAGAGCCTGTCTCAAAAAATGAAAAAGGGCTGAGGATGCATCTTAGTGCATAGACTCTGGATTCAATCACCAGTGGCACAAAAAAAGGAAGCAGGAAGAGGAAAAGGAGGAGGAGGAGAAGAAAGGAAAGCAAAGAAGGAAGAAGGAAGGAAGGAAGGAAGGGAGAAAGAAAGGAAGAAAGAAAGAAAGAAAGAAAGAAAGAAAGAAAGAAAGAAAGAAAGAAAGAAAGAAAGGGAGAAAGATTGATTTAAGGGAGTCCTCCACTAAAATCAAAAGGAAGATAACTGCCATCCTGCAAACATATGAAAGTATAAAACTAAACAGTAAAACAGATACAAAGAAGAGACAAAAGAGAATCAACCCATATTAATGCCCAAAACCACCTTACTGTGAAGATGAACAACAGAGGAAGAAACGAGAGATACTCAAAACCACCAGAAAAAAATAACAAGAGTAGATCTTTATTTAATAATGACCCTGAATATAAATGGATTAAACTTCCCAATTAAAAGATACAGACTAGCTGAATGGATTAAAATATGTAGACCTAATGATATGCTGCATGCAGGAAACACACTTCATCAGTAAAGACAGACACAGATTTAAAATGATGCAAAAAAATATATCATGCAAATGAAAACCAAAAACAAGCATGAGTAGCTATACTTAGATAAAATAGACTTTTGGGAGTTGGGGGGCATGTGCTGGAGATTGAACTCAGGGCTTGACCTTGCTAAGCAAGCGCTCTACCACTGAGCTAAATCCCCAATCCCTAAAATAGACTTTAAATCAAAAAACTATAAAAACACAAATTAGATCACTATATAATGATCAAGGGATCAATTCAGTAAGAGGAAATGATAATTTTTAAATGCATATGTATTTAATGCTGGAGCATCCAGTTATATAAAATAAACATTATTACATCTTAAAAGAAATGTAGTATCTAATTCCATAATAATTGGAAATTAACACCCCACTTTCATCAGTAGCCAGATCATCCAGGTGAAAACGAAAACAAAAACAAAAAACACTATAGTTAAACTATGCAGTAGGATCAAAATATACTTAATGAACGTTCAAATTTTAAAAATGTATCACAGTAAAAGACACATTGCCATTAATACCTCAATATTCTCCACCTCACTGTGACCATGTTCATCCCCTAGTTCTTGTCATTTGCTGAGGCAGTTCTCAAAGCCCTCTTTCAGGATTTTCTTTATGAAGTATGATCAAAAACATGGTGAATGCTTCTGCTCAATGCCATTTAACATGAAGGCCGAGTTGTAAAAACATTATTGTGTGTCCTCGTCCACCTTATTCACCAGATCTGACACAGTGTGACTTCTGACTATTTCCCAAAGTCAAAATCGTAACAGATGTCATCCTGTTCCAGCTAGAATAGTTACTATCGAAAAAGATAAAAAATTTAAAATGCTGAGAAAAGTATATGAAGAAACGAGAACTCTCATACACTATTAGTGGGAGTGTAAATTAGTACAGCCATTATGTGAAACAGTATGGAGTTTCCTTTAAAAACTAGAAAAAGGGATTGGGGATTTAGCTCAACTGGTAGAGCACTCACCTCGCAAGCGAATGGCCTTGAGTTTGATCCCCAGCACCCAAAAAACAAACAAACAAAAAACTAGAAAGAGAATTACCATATGATCCAGCAACCCCACTACTGGGTTAGTGTACAAAGGAACTGAAATCAGTATGTCAAAAAGACATCTGTACCCATGTGTTCAGTGTGGCTCTACTCACAATAGCCAAGATATAGAATCAACTTAGATACTATCAATGGATGAACAGATAAAGAAAGTATAAATATATGCAATGGAATATTATTCTGTCATTAAAATGCAATTTTGTTGTTTGCAATAACATGGATAAAACGAGAGGACATTATGTTACATGAAACAAATCAAGCACAGAAAGACAAATCCCACATGTTCCAACTTATATGTGGAAGATAACAAGGATCTCAAAGAAGAATAGAATAGTGGTTTTCAGGGTTTAGGAAGGATATGGAGGAGGGAGGGATATATAGACGATGGTCAACAGGTACAAGGGTGCACTTAGACAAGAAAGATAACTTCTCATTTTCCTTAGCACAGTAAGTACACTGACAATTAGTGGGCTATTTCAAATAGCTCCTAGAGAGGATTTAAATGTTCCTCACATAAAGAAATGCTAAGTGAGCTGGGCGTGGTGGTACCCGCTGTCTCAGCACTCTGGCAGGCTGAGGAAGGACGAGGCCAAGCTCAAGCCCAGCTTGGACAATTTAGCAAGACCCAGTCTCAAAAATAAAAAATAAAAATGGAGAGGGGATGTAGCTCAATGTGAAGGTCCAGGATTCAATCCACAGTACCACAAAAAAAAAAAAAAAAGAAAGAAAGATGATGTCTGAGATGATGAATATGACATTTATTCTGATTTGACTGTACCCCATTAATGCACAGCACAATTACTATGTGTTGATTAAAAGTGAATGTACAGTATTTTTAATGTTTTAAACAGGGTTCTCCTGAGCCACGGGAAGCGGCATCTCCACTCAGATTAACGACAGCACCGAGGGGCAGACTGGTGCCCACACGAGGCCTTCACCCGAGATCAGAGGACAAGGACAAACCGTGATCGCTGGCGCGGGCGACCTGCTGGGCCACATCTTTGGCTGACGCCAGTGATCACGGCTGACACTGTCCACGCTCTTCCCTGGGCTTTCAAGGGTTATTTTCCAACTCTGAAATGCAGAATGACTCTGGAAATGCTCTGTTCCCCTGTGCTAAGTGTCCTGTGTTGAGGACATCGAGCTTAAACTCCCTAATCCTCACCAAACTGAGGCGGTGACAAGCACTGAGGTGCTGGCATTTCTGCTGTTGCCGTTACCGTCCTCACGTTGTCTCCGGGTCCAGGAAGAGCTCCTCTACGTATATTCATCATCTTGCTGCTTTCATTCTGAATCCACAGATCTACCTTGTTCAGGGCAAAAATCCTCCAGGACTACTCCAATATCCGATCCTATTCTTCAAAACCGAAAGACCCTGGATGATAGAGAACTGATCTAGTTCTCACATGTAATTCATAATCTTGGCTTTCACAGGCCCCTGCAGTTCATGGAAGACCTTTTCTTCATTAAAATTCTCAAACGGCCTTGAAGTGATAGTGAGCCACAGAGGGCCCTATACCTGACCCTCCTCCCACCCGCATCTCTCTCCCAGCCACCCACACGCTCGGCTGCACAGGCCTTAAATCATCCCCACACACCCTGCTCTTGTACCTGCCAACATCATCCACTGTCTAAATGCAGCCAGCAGCTGTTTATTTACAATTAGATCTGCCAGCTGGAAAGCAAACAGTCTACGTTACTGCATCAATCAATGTTGCAGGGAGAGAAAAAACAGGTACAGCATGAAATGGAGGACAGGCACATTACATTATGTCACGGCTGTCCTTGTCCAATGCCATTAGATGTTCTCAGCACTAAGAATTAATACAGGTATGTTCCATGATCAGCTGGCTTCTAGTTGCAGATTTGACAGCTAGGAAATACGGCCCACTAGAGGTAAAGATTCGGGCTTGAGGTGCCCGTAGCCTTCATGATGACATGAACAATTCTGCCCAATAGATTGTTTTCTATAATGCAATCAGTTGCTATCTACCCCACATTACATTTATCAGTTTTATCTTCTCTTTTATCTAAATAGTGAATTCAAGCAGTGATTAGAGTTGAAATACGCATATGGATATTGTGACTTCAGAATAATGTACCACATATACAGTGTGTAGGGGTGTTTGAGTATGTGAAGGGGGCACACTCTCATTTGGAAAGTCTTAAATGATAATTAGCTCCTCTTCCTTAAGTGATCTTTTATCAATAATCCTCCACTTGTATTGATTTCTTCTTTTTCTTTTTTGGCACTGATGATAGGACTCATGATGGGGAAGTTAGGGACATTAGTTACAAAACTGGAAAAGTCACTGAACACAAGATTATAGTACACAACATTTTTAACCCTTAAAAACTCATTACACATCATTCCTACCGGTCTGCACCCTCTAAAACTCACAGCGGTTTGACGTCAAGGTAACCCCGTCACTGTTCTTCTCTGGGCCTGGTGTACTACCAACTTGAAAGCCTCCCTTGCGCTTGTGGACTCCTGCCAGGAAACTACTGCCCCTGGTGTAAACCCAGGACACCCGCTGCTGCCTCTGACACTGACCGGCACGGTCCAGCGAGCCTGCTGCGGCCCTCTACCCACGTGAGCGCATACACGGCCAGCTACCAGAAACTCAAGAAACCTCGGCAAGCTTGAGGAAGCAGGAAAGGGACTTCGGAAGAATAAAATACTCTCAGGCAAGTAGTGGGATTAGACATTAGCGGCTCCGAAGGCTGCATCAGAAGCTTCCCATTTTTTTATCCACGTCTTGTTTTCAACTGCAGGCTCAGGCCCCACCCACTTCCCCTACCTATCTACCTCAACCACAGAAGCAGTATCCTACTTTTATACTACCTAGCTCACCAAACCATCTAAAACAGACTTATAAATACTGAGTTTCCCAAAACACGTGGGAGAGGGCAGAGTTTAAAATTATACACAAATACAGGGAGACCATTAAGTTGGTGATGCATACAGGTGAGCTTAGAGAAGAGTCAGGTTGAGGAAAGGTAATCAGACCACACAGCACCTCTACAGGCAAGAGAGGACAAGGTCTCAAAACTATGTGAGGTCAGTACAAGTTGACAGCATAATCCCCATAGCGGAAAGACTGCACTACAAATTGTGCAGCGTCCAGGCTGTCATTTGTTTCCCTCTTCCTGGGACCAGACAGGAACACTGCAGATTTGGAGGTGAAGACTTTTCTTCCCCCAACAGCTTCCCTCCACACAAGTACATTCTGTGTGATCTACTCGAAGTCAGTGTGCACAGTTTCTTTCATGCCTGTTACAATGATATGTCAGTTGTCCAGCAGCTCCAACTTTCCACCACTCAAACAGCCAAGTTTGAAAAAGATCTGCTTGGTGTTAGTAACTTTGTTCGTTAGTCAAACAAAAACCTGACTTGAAAAAACCTGTACAAGCTGAGAGTGAGTCACGCATCAAGTCTTGCCGCGGACACCAAGGGGTGACACTTCAGGGTAAGCGCTACTCCCCCTAAGACTGCGTCAGTGCATTAAAACATCTGTTGTTGTGTTTTTCTTGAACTTTATTTGCATAAAACACCATAACCACAGCTCCAAGGAAAGTTAATAAGACTAGCAGTAGAGCTAAGAGGAAAACTGAGAACCATGATAGAGTTAAAGAAAGAAATCATTGTGAAATTTGTTACAGTCCTGAAAAAACAAATTATAAGTGTAATCTGGGGAGCTTAGAACCAAGTTTTGGTTTTCCACTATTTCTTACGGGAAAAACACATTCAGTTCTCAAACTTTTAGGCATTTGGACATGAATTTGGAACAAACTGAGTTCGACAACTGAGGTATCACTGTGTTTTGTTTTACGCCTGGAAAAACCTCTCTTCTCACTTGTACTCAGTCCTACCTCCCATGACATCAAAATAACATCATCATATTGAGTTTGATTATTTGGTTGACAGCAATATAAATGAGTTCTGGGTAACTCTGGAAGGAAATGAGGTAATACATCAAGTGGAAGAGCAACACGAGAAGCCAGGTATAAGGCAAGATGAAAATGGGGGCTAGGGAAATAATGGACGGTCTCTTCAGATCACCAAAAACGTAAGTCAAATCCAATCATTTTTCAGTCTTGTGACATTCTGCTCACAATTCCAATTCCTAGGATGAGCTACGTGCCTACCATTGGAAAGAGTAGGCTGCTCCCTCTGACTGGGATTCCCATGGAGGCTCTGTGGAGTGGGGAAGGTAGCCTGATGCTGGGCAGGCATTGCCAATGACCCTCTACACAATCAGACACGACCTGTGTAAGACATAATGCAACGAAGCTCTGAGAAACCGCACTCAGCTTTTAAAAGGACGAACTCATCTAACTGCTCTCCATGTTGTGGCTAAACACATCTCTCCAGCACCTGCATTTGGTGCACTTTGTTGCTTTCCTTTAACAGAAATTTTTTTTTTCATTTCGGTATCTAACTTTGATGCTGAAAATGTACCAGGACTCATTTCCTGCTACAGTCTGAATTCAAGGCCCTCCAATATTCACGTATTTAAACCCAATCCCTAATGTGAAGGTATTATGAGGAAGGGCCTTTGAGAAATGACTGGGTCATGGAGGGGCAACACATGATGGGATTAGTGCCCTTTTAAGGGTGATCCAAGGGAGCTTTTTTGTCCCTTCCACCATGTGAGGACACAGTGGGAGGTCAGCACTCACATCCTGGAAGAGGACCCTCACCTGAGCCCCACCCAAAATGGACTAAAACAAATCTCAACTCCTGCTCTTCAAGTAATTCTGATTAATTCTGTTTACCACAAAGAAGGAATAAGATAATGCTACTGCTACAGGAAATGTCTTAAAAAATAAGGCACTTTCAACCACATCACCGCTGCCCGACAGCTTTCTGCAATGATACAAATGTTCTGTACCTGAGCTGTCCAATGTGGTAGGCACTGGTCACAAGGGACAAGTGCCACTGAGGAACTGAGTTGTGCTGCATTTCAGTTACATTTATATTTAAACAAAGTAGTCAAATGTGGGTAGTAGCTATCATATTCGACAGAGCAGAAGAGATACATAATAGCCAAGAAATTCCTTGTCGCATTTATGTGGGATCTGTGTGGCTTCCACATACTACTGTACTCACTATGTGGAGTGTTGAAAGCCAAACTAACAAATATTTTTCCAAAAAGGTTATCGGCAACTCTATTCTAATTGCAAAAGAATGTGACTAATAAATCACCTTGTTGCTAAATGACCTGCATGGAGTCACCCCAATCTAACCCATCCCCAAGAAAATTCACAAGTCCCAGAGAGTCCTGAGTTCAGCACTGGCCTTCATAGGCGCATGACCTTGGGCAAATCCTGTTTTTTTGTTTTTTGAAAAGGAGGGGGATTGACTAGGTGCTCATGGGTTTCTTTGCCAACTCTGACTGCCAACTTTAAAATCTAGAAGCTGGGGCTGGGGATTTAGCTCAGTGGTTACAGCGCTTGCTTAGCAAGTGCAAGGCCCTGAGTTCGATCCCCAGCACCAAAAAAAAAAAAAAAATCTAGAAGCTATAGGAGGGCATGGATTACAAACATAAATGACTACAGGGTCTAGGCTGGTAAATAAATAGACTTGCCAGGTGAGACCTGGAGCAAGTTGGAACGCATGATGGCCTGACCAGTAATACAACTGGAAATGATAATACAACTGATTTTCAAAACACTGGAATTGTTTTGTTCTTCTTTTTTAATGGTTATCGAAAGACATTTGTAAGAAAATCTATGTGACCTAAACAAAACTCATCCATGGGCAGCATGTGACAGATTGCTTCAGATAGATTGTAGCTAAAAATCTGGAGCATTCAAACACTGTCCCTTCAAGTGATCTCCCACCACCCCATCACCACCACACATAGCTTTCTGACCTCCTCCAGACTCCCGTGTTGTTCTCAGGTTAAATTTGTTTTTCTATACTTCTGAGCTCCAAACATAATTTACACTGAAATATTGACTGCTACATCAAGCTATGACACCACAATCCACCATGACTGTGAAGATGGCTTTGTTTTTAATAATTGGAAAAGAGAAGTCATCATAATGTACGTAGGATAATAGATATTCCATCTTTCCTCATAATACTATGAAAGGAAACTCAAAAATATAGGATTCAAGGTTTCTGTGATTCATTAAAATTTGTGCTTTGTGGGAGATTCAACTTAGTCTCAGACAAAAGTGCAAAGGAAATACAGCTTTAAAAACTCTAACCTTTCACTGAAGCGCTACTTGGCAATTCCACAAATCTTACTGCAATAGGAGGCTATAACCACCAGGTGGCAGCAGGATATCATTAAAGAAGCTCAGATCTTGAATTCAAGGGATGTTTCTTTTAAAAAAAAAAAAAATGCCCTATTGTCAAATAAATATATGAGCTTTCCAGAAATTTTTCTTAGCTGATGTCTTCATAATTTTCAATTATATGAAGCTTGTTGTAATCTCGTCTTAAAGCATTCACCCTTAAATAGGCCATAAATGTTTCAAATGTTTAGATTTGCCGACAACGTTGAGAGTTGCAGTTAAAAGGAGTAAAACTATATACAAAGTAGTTTCAATGAATTCAGTTACATAATCCTTGATGATTATTACCTGTTTCTGTTATGGACTCCTGAGAATGACAGATACTGCATTTTGTAAGAGTAACCTTAGATGTTATGACTTGTGTTCAGGAATCCCAGAAGTACTGTACTTAAGAGACAGTCTGGATAATAAGCAGTGAGTCACTTTTAAAATGCAGGAGTTAGGCTGGTATGCACAAGGTCATGGGTTCTGTCCTAGTCACATTCCATCACTGGAACAAAATACCTAACTCCCACAATTTACAGAAGGAGAGGTTTATTTTGGCTTACAGTTTCAGAGGGTTCAGGCCACGATCACCTGGCTCCAAGGCAGAAGTGGCATGGTAGAAGGGTGTGGCAGAGGAAAGCAGCTCACCCCAGGGCAGCCAGGAAGCACAGGGTGAAGGGAAGAGTTAGGGACAAGAATATGCCCTTCCAGGTCTTGCCCCCAGCGGCCCATCTCTTCCACCTAGGCCTCACATCCTAACAGCATATTCAGCTACCAGTTCATCAACGAATTAATCCAGAGGTGAGTATAGCTCCTCATGATTCAGTCATCTTCCAAAAGCCCTGCCTCTGAACATATGAGACTTCGGGAGGACATTTTAGATCTAAACCATAACAAGTTCCATTCCCAGCACTGCAAGAAAATCAAAAATAAAATACAGGAATTGGACTTCTGCATACTCTAGGAATAGCGCCTACATTCAGATCTTAACTGTATTGCTTAATAAACTGGTCCCCAACCAAATGGAAATTAATCTCTTTTCCCGTCCCCTCTTTCACCTACTCACACATCAACTTTCAATCACAAGGGGAAAGAGCCACCTCCTTGATTAGAAGCAAAACAAAGCATTTTATCACTAAAAATGTATTTATATATACATATACATCTATAATACTGATTTCTATCTGAAAAGTAACAATAATTTCTTATCATCAAATATCCAGGAAGGGTTCTAATTTTCAATTTTCTCATGAATGTTATCTTAGTCCATTCATTCCTGTTACCATATCATAATATCTTAGACTGTGTAATTAATGAAAATTAATTTCTAACAGTTGCAGAAGCAAAGAAACCCAAGACTAAGGCATGAGCAAGTGCAGTATCTTGTGAAGGCCACACTCTGCTTTTAAGATGGCACCACTTCCTGTGTCCTCACATAGAAAGGCAAACAGATTGCTCATATATTTTTTGTCAGGGTGTTCCTATTTGTGATGGCTCCAACCTCATGACTACCCATCTCCTAAAGGCCCCTCGTAACACAACCATATTGTCAATGAAGTTTCTACATATGAATATTGGGGGAAACACATTTATTCTGTAGCATTTTGCCCCTAGACATGCAAAATTCATGTCCTTCTCATAAGCAAAAACACATTCATTTTATTCCAATAACCCTGAAAATCCTAACTCATTCAAGCATCAATTTAAAACCTAAAGTCCAGAGTATCATCTAATCATCTATCAGACATGGAGGAGACTTCAGATATGATTCATCCTGAGGCAAATTCCCTTCCAGCTGTGGATCTGTGAGATCGATCAAGTTATGTTTCCAAAATACAGCACTAGGACAACTGCAGGATAAAAAATCTCATTCCAAAAGGTAGAACTACTGAAAAAGGAAAGGTGAAACATCCCAGGTAAGCCCAAAACCCAACTGGCTCTCGAGGCTTAGGAATCATCTATTTGACCCTATGTCCCCCTTCTGGACCCGCTGGGCAGGGGCTGAGAGATGGGCTGCAGAGGTCCGAGACAGCCCACCCCTTGGGCTTCACAGACACAGCCCTGCAGCAGCTCTCGGGGCTGGAGTTGGGTGCCAGCGACTGTCCTAGGCTGGTGCTGCATGCTAATGGCTCTCTACATCTGCAGTC
The DNA here is from genome assembly GCA_004026905.1 of Hystrix cristata. Classification (NCBI taxonomy): domain Eukaryota; kingdom Metazoa; phylum Chordata; class Mammalia; order Rodentia; family Hystricidae; genus Hystrix; species Hystrix cristata. The sequence continues at coordinate 20,831 of PVJO010002911.1, read as the reverse complement.
TGCAGCCTGAGCACTTTGCTTGGAGAGTTCTTCTAAATGCCTTCATTCATTGCCCTTAAATTCTGCTTTTTACAAAATTCTAGGCTGCTGGCAATTCCAACAAGTTCTTTACCACTTTGTAACAAAATGGACTTTCCTCCAGTTTCCCAATCACAAATTCTTCATTTCCAAAGTTCATCAGAGTAGCCTGACTATCCATATTTCTACCAGCATCCCAGTCATGAGCACTTAGATGATCTCTAGGAAGTCTGAAATGTGTCCAATGGCTCTCCGCTCTGCTCTTCTTCCAAGCCCTCCCCAGGGTCAGCCTTAAGGCTCCATCCACAACAAGGTCAGCTTTTCCCAGCATGCACTTCAGAACCATTCCGTCCTCTGTTTATCCTAACCCCAAAGCTGCTTCACATTTCAGGTATTTGTTATGGGAGCACCACACCTCCTGGTACCATTCCCTCTTTCCATTCCTGTTACTATAACAAAATACAATAAAACTTTGGCTCATGAGCACAATTCATTCTGGAAACATGCCAGTAAGCCAAAGCACTTGTATATCAAAGCAAATCTCCCCATAAGAAATAATGGAAAGTCAGATGATTCATTTCACAACCCAAAAACATTCATATAAAAATGATTACAATACTGTAATATAATACTAAATCATAAAGAAAATATAGAATATAAAGAAAAATAAATTAACTTGCACTTACCTTTGAAAACCTTCATGGCTGGTGTGAGGGAGACGAGAGGAGGGTTATTGTGTAGGACAACTTCCACTAACAGAATCACTGCCATCTGTTGCCTCAATAGAGTGTTTTTCTTTTCATACAACTTTTTTTTGGGGGGGCAGGTATCAAACTCAGGACCTGTGCTTGCTAGGCAAGCACTCTAGCCACTGAGCTAAATCCCCAACCCCTTTTCATGCAACTTTAATGAAGAACCTGTCCAATGACACTTGTTCTTAGCCTTTCTTGAGGATTTCACGGAAATGTAACATTGCATTGTTGTTAAACAGGTTCATCACTGGCATTGTTACAACCTTATTCAGGTCCTGCTTTTCTACAAAATGTTGCATTGTTTTCTGCATTTTGTACATCTCCCTAAATGCATTTGCGGTGCTGGATTCCTCCACCTTTTTCTCCTCCTCTGGTGCAGATGAGATCGCTTCCATAACCTCTTGTTGATGGAAGGTGATCATCCACAGTCCCGAGGGAGAAAGAGACAGACAGACAGACAGACAGACAGAGACAGAGACAGAACCATTGGCTCAGTAGTGATCATGTGACATTCAGGATCATATTGCAAGACAGAAGTGTATTTTCTCACAGTTCTGGAGCTGGGAAGATCAGGCCACTAACAGTATCAATTCTGATGAGGGCTCTCTCTGCTTCCAAGATGGTGCCTCTTGCTATTCCCTCACATAGCAGAAGGGCAAAAGCTCCCTTGGAGTAATAGTGCTTCATGCAAGCAGTCTACAAGTGAGCTCCATCCTCAGCTCATTCTCATACTTTCCTTTTTTAATAAAGGCAATAATTCATAATGACTCCACCTTCATGACTTATTTACCTTCTAAGGTGGCCAGCTCTTTATATTATCACATTGGTGATTAAGTTTCAACTGAAGTTTGAATGACCCATTCAGATCATAGTAAATGTCGGTAGTTTTGTTGATGTTGTTGAGAGGGATCTCGCTATGTTTCCCAGGCTGGTCTCAAATTCATGGATTCAAGTGAGCCTGCTGCCTCAGCCTCCTGAGTAGCTGGGCAGGTGCCACTATGCCCAGTGTAAATTATTAAAAAATAAATTTTAAAAAAGCCAAATAACTTTCAGTACTGTAATAGCTTATATCTAGATCCCTCCCCCAGAGCTTCATGTGCTCATAAATGTTTTTCAAAGGTGGTTGGATCTAAAGTGTGTGAATATGGATCATGGGTGTGTGATACTGAATTAGGGGTATGATAACTGGATCAGTCCACTGACTGGATTAGCACAGTTCTATGTGTGGCCAAATGGATTTGCTGAAGAAAAAAGACTCACCCTGCATGTGAATGGCACCAACCAATAGACTTGTAGCCAGAATGGAATAAAGAGGGAAAGGGAGTATCCCTGCTGTTCCCTCCTGCCTGCCCTGCCTTGGACTGCTTCTCCTCTGTGATGCCCTCTGCCATCCCACCCAATCTTGGAGCCAGCCAACCATGGACAGAAAACTCTACAAACTGTGAGCCAAATAAACCTTTCCTCTCTTAACTTGTGGGTGTTGGATATGGTGTCTCAGAGATGAGGAAGGGAACTAAGACACCCTCAAAGAAACCCTTCCCAAGTCAGACGGCAAATCAGCCCCACCTCCATTTAAAAGGGAGGCATAGAAATAAATTTCTTTTTTGTTTGTTTTTTTGCAGAGCTAGGCATATAATCCAGGGCTTCACACATGCTAGGCAAGTGTTTTACCACTGAGCTTCAACTGAGCCCCTAGAAGTAAATTCCTGACAGTTTTATAACCACTTTTATTCCTGATTCCAATAGTCAAGACTGCAGAAATAAATAAGTCAATTCTCAGGCCACCTTAATACAAGCTTAGTAATGTTTTAATTGTAAAGAAAAAGACTTCTTTCTTTCTTTCTTTTACTTTCCTTTCATTTAATTAGATGAGAAGATAATATACTGGATCATTCCACTTCTTAGGGAACACCTGCTTGCCCCATGAGACACTTAGTGAATCTTAACAAAGTTCCAGACACTCGCTCCATATATATGTATATGTATATATATTTATCCCACTTGCACCAAAACAAAGAGGCCTCATGCACCTGGAAGCCATGTTTTGTCCCCAAGGTGAGGACCCTTTGGCACTTTGGCACTTTCCACTAATGTTGCCCATGAGAGTCATGCTTTGCACACAGGACAGAGCAAGAACACAGGTAGCCAAGCAGAAAAGACATTGATCTCTCTCTACCAAATAGCCGCTTTACAAACTTATTTGTTATATTTTGTATTGTTTTGCTTCCTCCAAATAAGACTTACGGGGAATCTATAGAACATATAAGCAACAAGCAAAAACAAAAAGATCACATCCAAAAAAGCCCAGACAAGATGCCAGGCTCACAGATATTGTTGGTAAATGAATAAATCAGGGCAAACATTAGGCAGCACAATTCAGTAATCTTCTTAAAGGCATAATATCCTACATCTAGAAATAATCCTACTTTTAAAGAAATAATTATGACTCTGCCAGGGATGTAGCCCAAAATATATTCATTACACTGTTATTTATAATACTGGAAAATTAGAAATTACAGTACATTTTCAACATAGACAGTTTTTGTCAATTACTGGATATCCATTATACAATGTCATATACAGCCTCTTTTGGCGGCTTGGTAAAGATACAATAATGAAACACTGATATATTAAGTGGGAAGAGTGGATTCTAAAATACACTGAAGTGTATGAGTCTATTTTGACAAACATATCCTGGAATAATATATACCAAATGGTTAACAGTGGTGCCTCTGTTTTATAGAATTACGGTTGATTCTGTATTTTCGCCCTTTCTTCTTTGAATTCTTATTTTGCTCACTTGTATTTTTTTATGATAAGAAATATATATTCTTACATATAAGTATGATTGCTGTGGAATAGAGAAAAATCAGTTTAGACATACACCACTGAGGATCTGTGTTCATTAAGGTGAATGAACAAGACAGACGAAAAGCTTAGAAAGTCAAAGAGGTACAGACTGGCTAAATGAGCATCAACAATAAAACTGAAGCCCATACAACGCCTATTGCAAAAGAGGAGGTTTCAAAGTAGAGATCAGTTCCACAAGGGAAAAATCAGAGCCCACAGTGGAATGACTAAGTCATGTCAGGGGCCTAAAATACTTCCAAAAAACAGAGGTGATAACTAATATGAACACCCATCCAATTCTCTTTTTTTATTTTAATGGTACATTTTAGATACACAGCAATAATATTCATCATCAGGGATTTGTACCTGTACATGATATATTTTGCTGCTTCTTTTTTTTCCCCTTCCCCTCCCTCTTTCATTTTTTCCTTCTGCTACAATGATTGGGAAAGGGAAGTGCACTCCTGGGGCTTGAACCCACGGCCTTGCATGTGCCAGGCAAGTGCTTTACTACTGAGCTCCACACATCCCAGCCCTATTATAGCAATTCCTGATATGGAAAACTCTTTAAATAAAACTGATAATAAGCCCAAATCTCTGTAGCTTTACAAAATAGTCGTTCCTAAAGTCTAGAGCCCATGGGAAAGATTTTTTATTTTCAAATGTACATTCCTGCTCTGGTCCAGAGAAAATTGCCACATGTGTGGAAGAGAAAATTCCACTCTTCGCTAGATAAGATCAGTAGCATGCTCCAGCTTTTCTGTCAGCTGTGATTTTTTATGAGACTCCTGCTTTATGTAAGAATATTAGAACTTGTCCCTGTGTGAGTTTGAGCACATTTAACTCAGCTTTAGCATCTTAAGTCTTAGATGAGGTTTCTTGGATTTGCAGCTTCCTTGGATATTTCTTCTATAATCCATGTTTCCAGTTTCATCTGCTTTTCTACAACGAGCTAAAGTGATCCAAGACTCCATCCCCAAAGCAGAACTCTGCAGGAATGATCCACCAATACCCTCAACAAAACTCTCTTCTTTAAAAATTCTTGAATTCCTCACTTTCATGCCTTGCTGTCTATGCCATGTAACAGTATTAGCTGTGACCATAAACCCAAAGATACAGGTACACCCATTTGACCTGTAGTTTGAGCTCCTGTTTTGTAAAGATGACAGATGCCCAATTTTAGTTAATTTGGAACTTTCTTTTTGTTGATTTACCTTGCAAGGGAAGCCCTGAGATTCTCATGACAGATTCTCTACAGGTATTTTCTAGGTGTCCCAAGAGCTAAGAAGAGCTACTTCTCTGTGTGTTCAGGTGCACTGCAGAGAAGCCCTGCCAAAGCGAGACAAATCCAGGGGACTTACAAGTTCAACTCTCTGGCAGTTCTTCCCTCAAACCAAACATTAAATGATCTGTCTAAATATGGTGAATTCAATGAGTGATTTAGTCTCTTCCCTAGAAGGAAAGTTTTTAAAGAAAAAAAATCACTCCATGAATTATACGACTAGCTTCTATTATTTTCCTTATCCAGGTATCTTCCTAGATCTTTTTGTTTTAACAAAGATATTTATAGCTCATCTTATTCAACTATCTTGATCTTTTTATTTTACTTTCCAGTGATTCCAAATTACTCTGGAGTATAATTAATTCATGAGAGCATGTATTTATCAGTCTTTAAGTCAAAATGGCAGGTATGCCGCCTTCCCACATGGTTGAATAGCCCAAGGTTAATATGACGATCTTTGGCATATTTTTGGCAGCCATTCTCCTGTTGGCCACACTGCAGTAGGTGCATAATAAACACAGACCACTCTACACTTGGTGTCATTAGTAAGCATGCCACAAGAGTTCTGGACACTTCATGATGGGCTGCATATCACCTCTGACAATTATTAGCAGGATGCCCTGAGTAAACCACTTGTGTTCTCTATGCCTTCATTTCCTTATATATACAAGGAGTATTAATACCTACCACATAGGTTGTTTGAAAGATTAAATGATATAATATATATTAGACACACAGGAAAGTCTGTGGCACAAGTATAGACCATTTTGCAAAAATCCACCAAATCAAGTCACAGGGCAGAACATTCTAAAGTGAATCATGTTTTATCATACTACTCTCTAAAAGTACTACACACATATAGTTTCTTTTTTTGTTTGACTAATTGGCATTAAATGACTCATGACTAAGCTGGCAAAATGCTCTGAAAACAGTAGCAGGATAAATATGAAGCTTTGTAATTAATCAAAATAGTAGTATGTTGCATGTTGCTTATTCCTGCGTCAACCAAACTCCATTTCTGTAGGTAAATAAAACTTGATACGGGAAATCTTCCGACAAATATACATCCTCACTACAAGACAATGTTTTCCCCCAACAGTGTCTAAGTAAGTATAAAAAGACCCGGGTAGAGGAAAAGTCAAAATATTGTGCACGCCCTCACTTAGTAGCATACCTCTAGAAGACAATCCTTTCATTTATGAACAGTTTACCCGGCACTATGAAGACAGCTATTTGCAAGACACGTTCCTTTGATGTTGTGGATACTAACTCTTTCAATCTGCAAGATACAATGGTGTGTGTGTGTGTGTGTGTGTGTGTGTGTAAAACCTCCTGTGAAGGAGCTAAGCACGTGCTCCTTCGCCAGGTAACTATGTGCACATTGATTTACAATTTTTTCCAAAGGTAACCTTCCCTGTTGTGAAGAGGCCTTCTTAGCTGGAGGCGTTTCATTCATCATCTTTAGCTTTTGCTGAGGAAAAAAAAAATATTAAAGCCAGCTGTTCACCTCTCTGTAAAGATCAAATCCACTATGTTCCGAGACAAATTGCTTCCTTCTTAGAGTTTTAAAAAAGTATTTACTTCTAAATCCTAATGAAGATATATTACTTCAAAAATCGCACAATGGAGGTCCCTGATAGCTTCTCAGTGAATCCCACGCAAGGTCAGGAAGGCTGTGACACGAGAGATTTCTGCAGCCTGAATCAATCCCTCACTTAAAGTGTTCTGCTGAGCGCTCTGCGGGCTGTGTGAACCAGCAGCCTGGTGGGTCAAGGGAGGATCACTCACTGGAAATGACTTGCACCTGACACAGCGACAGAGCGATCAGAAGACTTTTCCCCTCAAAGAAGGATAATTCAACACTCCTTTCATACAAATTGTTCAAAGAGGAAGACCAAAATGGCAGCGGGAAATGCTTCTGACAAAGGACACAACAATTCTTTCCTCGAGCCCTTGGAAGGAGAGTGGCTAAGAACATTCTACTAGACAAGGAGATCCTCACAGGGGAACATCAAGGTCCAGAAGAACTCGAGCCTCCACTCAATCAAGGACGTGTGAAGACTCCACTTGGAAGGACAGACACCGGCACCCCCTTTTCGTCCAGAACCTCAAAGCTGTACACCTCTCCATCAGAGGTCTTCCCAGCATCTTTATGAAAAAGGGAGGAGGAAACAGGTACGAAGCTCTGAGAGATTTTCAAAAGACCTCTCAGCGAGACAGTGGCAGACAAAGAGCTTCCTGATTCTGATGGCTACGTTTCGTTTTCTCCAACTAGGAATTGATCCTGGGTATCCAACTACCAGATGACCACAGGACACATGTTCCTTTTTTAAGAAAACCAGATGAAAGTTTTGTGTGGAAAAGCAAAGTAACATCCTCACAAGGCTCTTTATTGTCCTCAGGATGCCCCAGGCCACACTAATCTCTGACTCTGGAGAGATCTGGGGAGCACTAGGGGAGTAAGTAGAGCCAGATGGAGCCCTGCCTCTCCCCTTGACTTAACCCAGAAATTTCCCAACTCTATCTGCTAAAAGGGGGCCATCGTTTATTCACATGCACACAGTCTAAGCTAACTCTTTTGAAAATATAGAAAGAGAAGCAAAAGAATAAATCAGAGTAAAGTACAGGAGAAAGAATGAGTGATGGAAACCAAGATGTAAAGCAGGCAACAGGCACCTGGACCTTAAAAATGCAAAGGAGAAGAATTTGAACTGTCCTTGTGCCCAGGAGGCACTCGCAAGAGAGGCAATTCCTCCCAAGCCCAGCAAACCCAAGACAGACCTTGATGCCTGACAGTCCTGATCCCTCTTCCTTTGGCCTTTGTTCTCTTGTAACAGTGAAATAATTGATGGCAGTGTGACTGTTGATGTCTTTTATCATAAACACATTTGTCCTCCTGCAAATTAATCTAAATAATTCTATACATTTTCTTCTTTTACAGTTATAACTCCCAGTTCTTTCCTTGACTGCTTCGTCAAACTCCAACCACTCTGTGGTGTTTTATTTTAAGTTAAGAAAATCGGTCAGTCCTACATAAATGCAAGTCAATTTTATTACCCGAAAGTATTGGTTCGGTCTTGCATCCAGTCACTTGTGTTTTGTGAAACTGGAAACATGTACTTCAATATTTAATTACAAATTCTTTTAGGGAAATATTTCCTTAAGTCACATTCTTTTAAGGAATATTTGAAATAATATGAGGCCAGACCGTTAGTTCCCTTCCTATATTAACTCAACAGAACCTGATGATACAAGGAATCATACAGCTAGAAGAGTCCTTAAGACTTTCAAACATCCACCACCTTCGGCAACACACTCTGACTCTGACGATAGCGTCACACGGAAAAGCACCTGCAGACAAGCATTAGCACACATTTTTTAAATAAAGTTGTTCTCTTGCCTTCTCCTCTCAGTTCAGTAATCCCAATTCTGTATCCTGCTGTCACATTTCTTATTTTCTATTTCTATTTGCTAACTTTTTAACCCTTCTCTACACTCCTTGTGGTTCGACATTTTCTCCTCTGACCTTGAAATGCCAAATTATTCATCCACTAGGTTCCTGAACATGAAAAAGAATATTTTCTATGTCTTTACATACTATATTCTTCATCACATACCTGAGTTGGTTCCTTTCCACAATTACTGAAAAGCCTATAAGCAAGTAAATATTACTGCTACCATTTTGCTATACTATATATCCTCTCACTCTCTTTTCTATGTGCGATAGATATGGAATGCTTTACTCACATTTTTATAAATTTTTTCAGTGCTGGAGATGAAAGCCAGGGAGACACACATGCTGGGCAAGTGCTCTACCACTGAGCTATACCCTCCCAGCCCTGTTTTTGTAAGCTTTTATCCAATGATATCTTTTGCACATCTTTCTATATCATTAAAATAGGTCAACAGAATACTTGTATACTATTCTACTACATGCATGCTATTTAAATACAACATGAATTCTGCATTCCGAAAAGTCACTTCTTAGTCTAGTTCTGCATGCCGAGTCCCGACCAGTCTTCTTGCCCACTTTTTCCTCCAACACTCACTATCACACGGTTGCTGCCCTTACCTCCTAACACAAAGTGAATCACGCTACTTCTTTTTCTAATCTTTCTGCAGATCTTTGGGTTGAAAATCCCACTCCTGCCCAGGGCATCTAGGACCCAGCCCTGGCCTAGGTTTCCTGCTCCAGCGCCAGCCTCCCCATCTCCACCCAGCCCTCGCAGTCCGGACTTCTCGCTGCTCTGCCTCCCCCGTGGAAGTCCAAGCCTCTGTGCCTTGCTGGTGCTCACCCCGAAACGTCCTTCCCCACCGACTACCTTGTCTACCTGGAAAATTCACACTCAGGTTTGAAAAGACTCCTCTTCACCAGAGCCTTCCCTAACACCAGCACCGTTAGTTGCTCTTTTATTCTATGAGGCCATTTCTATATTTTTACACATTGGCATTTATAATTTTTGTGCACATTTACCACTCCCATGACTCTGAGAGATCTCCCCCTCTTTTATTCATCTTTTCTTCACAAGTCTTTTGCCCAGTAAACATTACCCAATAAATATGTGTTGAGGTGAATTCAACTCCTCACCCACAGGCCAGGCTAAAGGCATTTAATCTGGCTTGACGTCTGCATCCCAAGAAGGAGCTCTGCTTCCACCCATCACAGCTGTGGCTCTACAGTTTCAGTTTCTGCTGACTCACCGACCTGTCTCTCCTCCTGTAACTTCCTGGATGAGGGTCACGTCCCAGCTGTGCAGGGGAGAGTCATGAGGAGAGTACCACTGACACTACTTCAACTCTTCCTACTGTAGGAGGGAGCGATGACTTCAGGAGATGGATCCAGCATTCTATGACAGTCCCAAACTGTTGGAGGCAGCGTCTGTGAGCAGTCAGTTCTGCTGTGGGAAGTAAGAACCCGTCACTTCAGCCTGGTGGGTGAACATGCATCAATATATAACAGTTAAATGTGAATTTTGGCAAATGTAAAATATTTCATGAATCTTTTTTTTTATTTTAATGGTACATTTTAGATGTACATAGTGATAACATTCATCATAGGGGGTTTGTAACTGTACAGGACATATCTTGTTGCTTCTTTTTTTCCCGTTCCCCTCCCTTCACCCCCTCCTCCCTCCATATTTACAAAAGCTTTGTTTCCATTTTTTCCTTCCATTTCTTATTTCTCTTGTCCCTCTGTTCCTTTCCCCCTCCCTTGTTCCCTTTAGCATTTGGACATTTTCTTCCCTTTCCCAATATAATACATTTTAGTCTTTATTTACACTTTCAGTTTCTCACACCAGAGAAACTATGCGGTATTTAAACATGTGTGTCTGATTTATTTCACTTAAGAATATGGCCTCAAGATGCATCCATTTACCTAGGAATATCTCAAGCTTATCATTCTTTATGGCAGAGTAGTATCCCATTGTATAAAAAAACCACATTTTCTTTATCCATTCTGCTGTTGATGGGCATTTGGGCTGCTTTCCAAAATTTAGCTATTACAAACTGTGCTGCTATAAACATGGGTGTGCATCTATTGCTAGGGTATGATGCTTTTAATTCTTTTGGGAAGATACCAAGAAGTGGAATAGCTGGGTCAAATGGAATTTCTAGTCCTAATTCTCTGAGGAATCTCCACACTGATTTCCATAGCGGTTGCACCAGTCTACATTCCCACCAACAGTGGAGAAGGGTTCCTTTTTCTCCACAGCCCCTCCAGCATTTGTTATTGGCTGATTTGTTGATAATAGCCATTCTTTGTGGAGTGAGGTGGAATCTCAGGGTTGTTTTGACTTGCATCTCTCGAATGACTAGTGATGTTGAACATCTTTTCATATGTCTATCTGCTGTTTCTACTTCTTCATCTGAGAAGTGTCTATTCATTTCTGCTGCCCACTTTTGGATTGGGTCTTTAAATTTGGGGGGTCCGGTTTTTTTTAGTTCTTTATGTATTTGAGATGTTAGTCCTTTGTCAGAGGAATAGCTGGCAAAAATTTTTTCCCACTCTGTGGGTTCTCTCTTCACTTTGTTGGTAGTTTCTTTTGCTGTGCAAAAGCTTTTTAACAAGATCAGGTCCCAGTTGTTGATTCTTTGTGATATTTCCTGGGCAACTGGGGATTTGTTCATAAAGTCCTTCCCTACACCTATGTCTTCAAGAGTTCGACCTATTCTATCTTCCAATAGATTTAGTGTTTCTGTTTTAATATTTAGATCTTTGATCCACTTTGATTTCAGCTTAGTGCATGGGGAAAGATATGGGTCTAGTTTTAACCTTCAGCATGTGGAAAACCAGTTTTTCCAGCACAATTTATTAAAGAGGCCATCTTTCTTCCAGTGAGGTTGTTTGGCCCCTTTGTCAAAGATAAGGTGACTGAGAGTGTTTGGACCTGTTTCTGCATCTTCTAATCCGTTCCATTGGTCCAGGGGTCTGTTTCTGTGCCAGTACCATACTGTTTTTATTACAGTAGCTTTGTAGTATAGTTTTAGATCAGGGATTGTGGTGGCCCCTGCTCTGCTTTTGTTGCTCAAAATTGCTTTTGCTATTCTAGGTTTCTTTTGGTTCCAAATGAATTTTAGGGTTGTCTTCTCTAATTCTGTGAGGTATGCTATGGGTAATTTAATTAGGATTGCATTAAATCTATATAGTAGTTTTGGGAGTATGGCCATTTTCAGTATATTGGTTCTTCCTACCCAGGAGCAAGGGATATCTTTCCATTTTCTGACATCTTGTTCAATCTCCTTTTTCAAAGTACTGTAGTTTTCATTGTATAGATCTTTTACTTCCTTCGTCAGATTGATTCCTAGGTTCTTCATTTTTTTGGATGCTACTGTGAAAGGTGTTGTTTCCCTAATTTCTCTCTCGGTGAGTCTGTTGTTTATGTACAGGAATGCTATTGACTTCTGAGTGTTAACTTTGTATCCAGCTATGCTGCTGAATTTGGTTATTAAATCTAGAAGTCTTTTGGTGGAGTTTTTGGGGTCCTCTGTATAGAGTATCATGTCATTATTTGTCCTTGGCAAATAATGATAATTTAACTTCTTCTTTTCCTATCCTTATTCCTTTTATTTCTTTCTCTTGTCTAATTGTTCTGGCTAATATTTCCAGAACTATATTGAATAAGAGTGATGAGAGTAGACATCCTTGTCTTGTTCCAGATTTTAGAGTGAAAGTTTTTAGTTTTTGACCATTTAGTATGATGTTGGCTGTTGGTTTGTTATAGATGGCTTTTATCAGATTGAGATAAAGACCGTCTATTCCAATTTTCTGCAGGGCTTTTATCATGAATGAGTGTTGGACCTTGTCAAAGGCCTTTTCTGCATCTATTGAGATGATCATATGGTTTTTGTCCTTGGCTCTGTTCATATGTGTATTACATTTATTGATTTAAGTATGTTGAACCATCTCTGCATCCCTGGGATGAATCCTACTTGGTCGTAGTGCATAATCTTCTTGCTAATGTGTTGCATTCTGTTTGCCAGTATCTTATTGAGGATTTTCCATCTATGTTCATTAATGAGATTGGCCTGTAGTTATCTTTGTTAGATCCTTTTCTGGTTTTAGTATCAGGGAAATGCTTGCTTCCAGGAATGAATTTTGGAGTATTGCTTCTGTTTCAATTTCATTAAAGAGTTTCAGAATTAGTGGCATTAAATCATCTCTAAATTTCTTGTAGAATTCAGCAGTGAATCCATCAGGACCTGGGCTTTTGTTTGTTGTTAGGTTTTTAATTAGTTCTTCAATTTCAGTGGCAGATATTGGGTTATTTACAGTTTTTATATCTTCTTGATCCAGTTTTGGTAATTCATATGTATCTAGGAATCTGTCTATTTCTTCTGTATTTTCGATATTAGAATACAGGTTCTCAAAGTACGTATTGATGATCTTTTGGATTTCTGCCGGATCTGTTGTGATTTCACCCTTTTCATTCCTAATTGTATGAATTGCAGTCTCTCCTTTTTTTTTATAAGGTTGGCTAAGAGTTTGTCAATTTTATTTAATTTTTCAAAGAACCAACTCTTTGATTCATTGATTCTTTGTATTGTTTTCTTAGTTTCAATTGCATTAATTTCAGCTCTGATCTTTATAATATTCTCCCTTGTACGGGCTTTGGGTTTGAGTTGCTCTTCTTTTTCTAGAAGCTTGAGGGTCAACATTAGGTTGTTTATTTGAGCTCATTCTGTTTTTCTGATATGGGTGTTCAATGCTATAAATTGCCCTCATAGAACTGCTTTCATCGTGTCCCACAAATTTCGGTAGGTTGTATTGGCATTATTGTTCAATTGTAGAAACTGTCTAATTTCTTCTTTAATTTCTTCTCTGACCCACTGATTGTTCAGGAGCGTGTTATTTAATTTCCATGTGTTTATGGAATTTTTGTGGTTCCTTTTGCTGTTTATTTCCAGTTTCAATGCACTATGGTCTGATAGTATGCATGGGATAATTTCAATTCCTTTGCATTTACTTAAGCCTGTTCTATGAACTAGTATATGGTCTATTTTGGAGAAAGTCCCATGTGCAGCTGAGAAGAATGTGTATTCTGATGTTGTGGGGTGGAATACTCTGTATACGTCTACTAGGTCCATTTGTTCAAGAGTTTGGTTTAGTTCTGATATTTCCCTGTTGACTTTTTGTCTAGTTGATCTGTTTATTTGTGACAGTGGGGTATTGAAGTCCCCCACTACAATCGTGTTGGTGCTTATTTGGTTTTTCATGTCCATCAATATTTGCTGTATGTAATTAGGTGCACTGGTATTAGGTGCATATATATTTATGATTGTCATCTCTTCTTCTTGGGTTGTTCCCTTTACAAGGATGTCGTGTCCTTCTTTGTCTCTCTTAATGAGTCTTGGCTTGAAATCCACTCTGTCTGCAAATAGAATGGCTACCTCTGCTTTTTTCCAGGTTCCTCTCGCAAGAAATATTGTTTTCTATCCTTTGACTTTCAGTCTATGAATTTCTTTTTGAATTAAATGTGTTTCTTGTATGCAGCAGATTGCTGGGTCTTGCTTCTTGACCCATTCTGCTAGTCTGCTTCTTTTGATTGGCGAGTTGAGACCATTTACATTGATGGCTTTTAACTGACATATGTTGACTTATTCTTGTCATATTATTTACCTGTTGTTGGCTTCCTAGTTTTCCCTTCTGTTTAATTATTTGCCTTGCCTGAAGGATTCATTCTGTTGTGATTCCTGGAGTTGTAGTCCTCATTTTCTCTTTCCTGAATGTCCTTCAGAATATTTTGGAGCACTGGTTTGGTGGTCATGAATCTCTTCAGATGTTCTTTTTCATGGAAGTATCTTACTTCTCCATCAATTTTGAAAGACAGTTTTGCAGGGTACATCAGTCTGGGCTGGAAGTTGTTGTCTTTTAGGGCTTGAAATACTTCACTCCAAGCTCTCCTTAACTTGAGGGTTTGTGTTGAGAAGTCCACTGTGATTCTGATGGTCTTTCCTTGATAGGTTATTTGTTTCTTTTCTCTAACAGCTTCCAATATTCTGTTCTTGTGTTGAATTTCTGGAAATTTGACTATTATATGCCTTGGGGTAGATTTTTGTTGATCATGGCTAATTGGAGTTCTGTATGCCTCACTTATCTGTATGTCCAGTTCTTTTTCCATACTTGGGAAGTTTTCTGCCATTATTTCTGTGAACAGGTTTATGTGATTTGTGCTATCTCCTGCTCTTTCACTGACTCCGATCAATCTTATGTTATTTTTCTTCATGTCATCCAGCAGCTGTTGTATTGATTTTTCATGGTCCCATACCATTTTGAAGGACTCTTTCTTTTCACAATCATTAATCACAATTTTGTCTTCTATATCTGACATTCTCTCTTCACATTGTTTCATTCGACTGCTGATACTTTCAATGGAATTTTTAATCTCTTGGACATCTGTTTGAATCTGTTTCATAAATTCAATTTCTTTCCTGTGTTGGGCATTTATGGCTTTCATCATTTTTCTAAGCTCTTCTATTTTTTTATCTGTATCTGCTCTAGAGTCACTGATCATTTCTTTCGTTGTGTAAATGATTTCTGTTTTGACATTTACCAGAGCCTCAGTCATCTGCTTTGTTACTTCTGCTGTTACTGCTTCCAAGAATCTGGGTGGGAAGATTTCAGATTGTTCCATTTCATTATCCCCTGGGTTTGCTTTTGGTGAGCTGGATGTATAGTGTTGCATCTTATTTGTGTGTCTTCTCATTTTCTATCTTTTCTTCTTTTGTTTAGTTCCTGGGTTAATGCTTATGAATTTCCTGTGGCAGGTAGCTTTTTTTGTTAGTTTTGAGAACCTTTTGGAAGCGACTACTTCCTCAGATTTCTTACAAGTGTAGCTGGTTTTTGTATCATGAGTCTGTTGCAAAATCTTGCCTCTTCAATTTGTTGGGGCTGAGAAGTTGCTGTCTATTTGGTCAGCCCTTAGTTCTTTGACCATGGCCTATGGTGTTATTTGTTACACTTTGCCAATCTTAGTCTTGGCATGCAAGGAAGAACTGAGTAGAACAATTCTGTCACCTTAGCTAAAGTAGTACAATCAGCAACAGTAATAGCATCAGACCCAGTCTAGAAAATAACTATTGATCAATAGTAGTAACTATTGATCTGCCACCTTATACGTTATGAACTAGATTTGTGGTAATATAACAGTATCCCCACTAAACCACAAACTTGTATACAGTAAATATGCCCTCAATGCAGTGATTTTACTCTCAGTGGAGGAAATTCAAAAGAGATTAGGAGGAAAGGATAGAGGGAAGAAGTAAAACAAGGACAGAACAGGAAAAAAAAAAAAAACAGCAAAAAACCAGAAAGTCACTTTCCTATAAAAACAAGAAAGAGAAAAAACAAGAAAAAGAAGAGCAGAGAGGGAAAAAATATTTTAAAAAATAATAATAAAATAAAATAAAATGTCCACTTCCAGGTGTGTCTCTGCTGTCAGTGGTAGACATAGTAGACAGACACAAGTCCTTGTTGATTAATTCCAGTAGGAGATTTTGGCAGGGTAGTGAGTTTTCCCAACTTGGTTCAATAGCAAGGCTTCACCCATTCTATTGAAATTCAGCCTGATCACTGGCTGTGGGGTTGAAATACAATTTGTTCAGCTGGAGACACACTGTGTGTCTCCCATCGGCTTGGACTCAGTTCCCTGCCAGTTTGAACTTGGCTCCTTTCCCTCCTTCCAACCTGAGTCTGAACTCTGCTCAGCCTTGCCCCAACTTGCCCCACCTTGCCCCACCTTGCCCCACCTTGCCCTGCCTTGCCCCAACACCAAAGGCCCCTAGCAGCTTTTCTGAGTTCTGAGCTCCGCCCCTTTCCAAAATGGCAATAGGCCGATCACCATCCTCTCCTGGGGGCCATCTGAGATCAGATGACTCAGGTAACTCACCAGCCACTGCAGTCTTCAGTGTCCACCACTCCACTCTGTTTGTGTGTCTTTCCATGGAGGTCTCTGAGGTCTTCAGTAGTCACCATGCATCAAAGGCTCAAACTGCGTCACTCGCGCCGAGAGCTGGGGCCACAAGTTGAGGCTGTGAGCTGTGGTGTGTGCCGGGCTGCATGGGGCTGTGAGCTGCTTGCCATGAGCCCAGGCCATGACCCAGGGCTGTGACCTGGAGGCTGCAAGCTGAGGCTGCGAAACAGGGACATGAGCCGGAGCTGTGAGCACAAGCTTTGGGAGAAAGTGCCGTCCGTCCATCACCTTCTTCTTCTGGGCTGGTCTCTCCTTTTGCTTTCCCCGTGGGCTTCAACTCTTGCTTCAGCTCCCTGCTGGGTCCTGAGAACACGCTTCCCTCCTTCTTCTCTTCCCTAAATTGCTATATTCCAGTGTCTGGACAACAAATCTCGGAGAGGCTCTTACTTTCCTCTCCGCTCCACCATCTTCCCGGAAGCCCCCCTATTTCATGAATCTTAACAGTCTAAACGATTTTCATTTTCTATCCCTTTCTAATGAATATATAATTCTTCTGCCAAAACATTTTCCCTAAGAAATATCAAATGGCCTAGTCCTCGATGGCATTTGGGGTGGGTAGGTGTCTAGATGACATTGGCTTCCGTGATTTCATTGTTCCATTTCAATTCTCTCTTAAGACTTTTTGGCATAACACTTTTCTTAGTGGCTCTTTCTCACTTCTTGGAGCATGATGATCTTTTTTCAATAAAACACAGTCCTCTAGACTACAACGCTAATGGGGCTTTGTTTTGTATTGTTGTGTGCTCATTTCATTCTGTTGCTCACCGATGTGGTCAGTGTATGACCTCCTAAATACAGTTTACAAAGAGACAAACTCAGGAGAACCAAAATCACCACTGCACTAAAATGAGTCCAAAAAATAAATGTAGCAAATTAACAATTCTTTCCTTAACAAACCACTACAGAACCCAACCTCAGATCTCCATTGAGAGTCAATAAGAACCATTTGTCCTCTAATGTCCCACTCTTTAATGAATTGTAACAAATAGGAAAGAGCACAAATCATAACTGTAGAGTTCCATAATTTTCACAAAGCAAAGTTCACCAAGCAACCAGCCTTTAGATCAGAATTAGCACTTAAAGACCCTGCTTATTGGAGACCCCCCTCAAGTAGCCTCTAACCTGTCTTAACTGTAGTTTCATTTTCTAAATTTCATAAATGGAGTGTGTATTTTTTTGTCCCATTTCTTTTGTTCTATATTATATTTGTGAGATTATCTTTGCTTTTGCATGTGGCAACAATTTGTTCATTATCATGGCTATGCAGAATTTCCTTCTTTTTGTTTCAGGAGCATGTAAACAATTACATGTTCGGAAGAAAGTAACTTTGAAATACATGGATCCCAGCACAGGAATATAAAGGGTTTAACCAAATGAACAGTGAAAAGGCCGCCCCATGAAACAGCCTGGAATCGGATACTGAGCGGCAGCTGTTCCAGGAGAGAAGCAGACTGGTAAAAGGATCTGTGGTTTTCTCAACAGCCTGACTTAATCACTCCACAGTGTATGCGTGACCACATCATCACACTGTGACGCAGGAGAATATATAACTGCCTGCCAAAAATAACTTCTTTTAAAAATTCCATAAGATAAACCAGGAAAGCTAGCTTAGAAAGGAATTCCCAGAATTGAATTGGATATCTCAGTTAAAATGATAATAATTTGGGCTAAATGTGTTTCTAATTAGGACAATCGTAGTCAATTCCTGGCATCTGTCCCTTCCCCCGTTTACTCCTCACACCATCTAACCTCCATATGATCAGATTCAAGTAGCCAGGACGCTAATTAAAGTTCTCCCTGTCACCACTCTTGCCTCAAACTCAGTTCCATCCACGAGATGAACATGCTATACTAAGCTCACATGCATACTCGCTCAGTGGCCCACGTCCCATTGATCAAGTGTTACGTGTGTCCCTCGGCCTAGAAAGCTCCTGACAGCAGACAGCACACAGAGTACCACAAGAGCCTCTACAGCAGCAGACAAGTCACTTTGGGGGATCTGGCAGCCCAGAAATGAGCGGGAGCTTGCAAAGAATTGTTCAGGGCAACCACGGCTGAAACCAGAGGGCAGCCCAAGTATTTGTGAATCGGCGTGCTGGCTGTTGCACATCTGAGGTCCTAGCTGAAGATCCATCACCTCTGGAAGCTTCATCAAAGGTCTCCTGGAAAGTGCCCAGGTACCCTAGAGCTCTAGAGATATTTATGCAAACCTGCATCTCCATGAATTACCAGATACCCTTTTAGCCCAGTAAACTCAGCTGTGGCCTGGATGATCTTTCCAGGAAAAGCTGACCACAAAACAACCAGAAACATCTCCTCTAGAGGCACACGGTATTTTGCAAAAAGTATCAAAGTATGTTACATGCATGCACAAATCTGTCAAAATGAAACATATTAATCTGAGTAAACAATATGCACTAATAAAAAATGCAGGCAAAAAACTAAAAAAGACTCCATATCCCCAAGTGATCAAAACTAACATTGGGTACACTTTTAGATTGACTTAGTACAACCGTCTTACATGTTTTGTATATTCCCTGGCCTATTGGTCTGGTTTTCAATCTGTATATGTGATAATTAACTTTATAAGATCTTATAAATAATCTGATGATGGAAAAATAAAAGGGTGGAGGGAAGGGGGAGAAAAGGAATTAAAATGTGTTATGTACATGTACCAATTCCCTACAGTGAATGTAATCATTATGTACTGCAAACATGTACTAACATAAATTTTAAAAAAAAGAACATTAAAAAACCAAAATTAACAATGGGACAAACTGACATCACCTGCCTCTTATCTGCCACTTCTGTAGTATTCTTACCAAAAATGTAACCTAAACTGAATCAAGAGAAAACACTAGAAATCCTAATCTGAGATACTTTAAAGAGTAACTGTCCCCAGTCGTGTTTGACAGAATTAAATAAAGAAAAAACTGAGGAAGGAAGACACTAAGGAGCCAAATAATTAAATGTAAAATCTGAGATTAGATCACAGACCCAAAAAACCACATTAGTGGAACAGTAAGAATATTCGAATAAGGCCAATAGATGACATTATGGTACACATGTCAGTTTTCTGATGTTGATAGCTACAATACGATTATGAAAGATATTATCCTTTGGGGAATCTGGATGACCAATTCTTCGTATGTTTCCAACTTTTTGTAAGTGTGAAGTGGTTTGTAAGTCTTCAAAATGAGAAAATAAAGATTTTGAAAATTATGAAAGTCAGCAGGATGGAAGATGAACCAATGGAAGGGACCTTTGAAATTGGACAATCACACCAGTGTCAGGTCTAGCTGGCTAGTGGCTGATTAGAGCAGTGATTTACAACACTAGTTTAGCACACACACACAAATGCACACAGGCACACACACATACACGTACACACAGACCATTTGCACTCTCATCTTTATTTCAATTTCAGTATTAAGAATTTAGAAAATTTCAGAGTACTTTTGATCACATTCACGTTGATTTTACAGTGTAGGAAATCTTGTATAATATGTTTTACAAGAAGACAAGAAAAGACGAGAGAAAGAGATCTTTGGGTTTTAAAATCAGCTAGGAGAATCACCTGGAAAACTTTTTTAGAAACACTGATGCGCAAGCCCCACACCAACCCTACAGAATCAGAATCAGAATCAGTCAGGTATTTGTACAAGCTCACTGCACAATTCTGGGGCATACAAGAAAGTGTGAGACCCTGTAAGAAAATGACTAGTCTCTAAATCAGACTTCATTGACCACTAGATGGTGCCAGGATTTCAAAGATGGAAAGTCCAAGTACAGTACACATTTCCCTTTTAAGAATAAAATGTATTAACTCCCCTCCCGCGTCCCACATCTCCCCAACTTTTAGAAAAGGGTTACATCACACTAATGTAAGGTTTCACTCAGTATCAGTTTAGCAGTTTCCCGTTAAATTAATCTGGATTATAACAGGCTTGGTCCCAGGGAGTACTGAGAAGAGACTTCTATTCTCTCCTTTTTCTTAGTTTCTTACTTTCTGAGCACAAATATTAAGAAGAAAATCCACTGCAAGTGGTCGCCTTTAACAGCAATAAGTAATCGGATAAGAATTACGTTAAGTTTCCCATTTACTACGTTAGAGTCTTGATCCTTGCCCTTTCCCCAGACCATGATTACAAAGTGTACCAGAATCACCAGTTTATTCTTCCTCAACTTCCATCGCTTCAGTGCAAATGTATTTTGTTAGGACAAAAGGGAAGGAAGCAGGGTAGGAGCTCACAGGGCAAGTTTCCTTCGGAGCAGCCTGAGCGGGCGGGCTCCGGCACTAGCGACCAGAGCTGCCGCTCTCCCACAGGCTGGACGGTCTGTGCAGGGTCATGGGCTAAAAAGAAAGGGGGCTGCGGAGGGAAAAGTCTCCATGCGACTTTCCGCAGGGAGAGTTCAGTAGAAGGAGTTGTGGCTCTCCGCCCGCCCGGGACCGGGCTT